>BMAO01031242.1:0-38653 GCA_019973975.1 Trichonephila clavata
ATATTATAAAAAAAAATCATACATGGAACTTCTTAGTGACGATATATTAAAAACAAGTCTTTTTATCTAATTATCGCAAGAGTTACATTCCAGTGGGACAAAATTTATCAAATATTGTGAATTGCAAAGCATTGAAAAAGAAAAAAGTAGATAGGATGGCATTCAAATTCCCAAAAATGATTATGCAAATCTATTTTATTTTATTTTTCGAATTTTTCTGCGATTAATAACTAAAAGTTTCAATTTTATTTAATTTATCTATTCTTGCTATTCAACATGTACAGATACTGCAAAAACACGATTTACTGCAACAATTAGCTTGCTGTGATTAAATTAAAACATTTCGTATTAAGGAATTAAATTAATTAGTTATTTTTATTGAAAACAGATAAAATAATTCCCGTAGGAATTACAATAATACAAACAAAATAAGACAAATAAAGCAAAAGAAAAAGCTAAAAATGTTAAAAAAAAAATTAAACAACCAATAAAGCTAAAAAAGAAATAATTATGTTACTAAACCGAAGCAGTGAAGTTATGTAAAGAAACAATGGATTTATAAAGTCAAAAACAAAATTGACAAAATTAAAACAATGAAGTAATTTAATGATAGAAATGTAGTTTTACAGGAAATAGGCTGAAAAACATTATTGAAATTCAGTTGATTTGAATAGCATTCAATTTAATATTTATTCATTATTTTTCTTTCATTAATTTGGAACAAAAAAAGATACTGTATAATACTTTAATTGAAGCAGTATTCAAAATTTTAGATAAATGGATGTTTAATTACATTTTTAAAAAATACAGATAATATTTGTATATTAACGGTTGCAAGTTTCAAAGCCATTGCTTAAACCTTTTAATAAATATAATCTTAAGTAATTAAAAAAAATTTATAACATTTAGGAACACGTATGATGTACTTCTAAATTTTGTTAGAGAATATAAAATCAAGCACACGCTTTGAATATCTGTCGGTTAGTAAAATAAAGAATTAGAAACGATTTGTTTGTTTTCATATATATTATACCTTCACATATATTCATGTAAAGTCCCTTAAGACATTCTTCAAAAAAGTTTCGATAGACAAAATGATTCTTCCAAATTAATAAATTGAACAATTAAATTACTGACTTTTTTTGAAAATATCAGAATGGTCTTAAAAATATATTTTTATAATGAAATAATTAGATTCAAAAGTAACTAATACCCTATCAACAATGACTTTAAAATAATGAAAAGTAGGATAAAAACTCTCTTCAAATAAAGCAAAGTTAAGGATTAATTTTCGAAAAAGTTTTAAGAATTATTTTGTCCCGAGTTTCTAACTGCGCTTCTTAAAAAATGTTAATGAAGAATGGCGTTAATTTTGAAATTATTAATATTAACTTAGCAACAGTAGCTTAACGTCAAAATTTTTTTGAAAGTACACGAAGTAAGACCTTGAAGTATAAAAAAGGGGGAAAGATTACTGTTTTTGAGAAAAAAATAATTTAGAAATCTTTTTTCATATATTTGCTAATGTTTCCATTATTATTATTATGACAAACACTTTATTATTATTCTACAAAACATAAATGAAAATTATATAATTAAGTACTAATTTAAACTATTACATATAAACCTAATGTTAAATATAAAGAGATTGTGTGGTTCCACGTTCTATAAACTTTTAAGATGCTATTTAAGCATTTATAAAAGATTTCGACATTGTAAAAGTTTAACTTATAGATCAACAAGCGTAAGAAACATAAATATCAAAGCATTAATTTTGAGAAATTTTATTTGAATGTGATATGAAATTTCTATATTACTTAAAATGAAGAAAAAAATGAGTACATGGTTTTATGTAATGATGTGTATTACTGTAAAATCCGGCGTACAGTGTGCCCCCATACTTTCAACTTGTGATTTTTAACTTTTAGATATATTCGCCATGCCCCCCCCTGATCTTTTTTTACGCCAAGACCTGACATGTACGTATGCGTGCTGTTATGTTTCCAAGTTATTTCCTCCAGATTTTCTCCTAAGCGTTTGAAAAAATAGAACACTTTTAGAACAACTACAACCTTTTTTAAGTTCGTTAAGAATAAATAAACAGTAGTTCTAAATACTTACAGAATTCTTTTATGCTTTTCTCCCTTCTTTTTTTTTATTTTTAAAGCTCTCTTTTATATTCTGCGTATAGCGGGGAACCCTAAATTTCGATCTTATTTTTGATGTTAAAAGAAGAATTTCCGATTTCATGGTTTTTGCCATTCCCAGGAATTTTCAAGAAAACCGGGGAATGTAATTGTCTTTCCTGAAATTCCGGGAAAAACATCAAAATTAAAATTTGTTTTTTAAAAAAGTTATTTTTAAATAATATTAACACAGTAGTTATATATAAAATAAGAATACATATAAATCACAAAAATAATACTCATTCAAAAATTGAGCTTAAGATATAAAACGAAACGAAACAGAATCTAAAGAACGAAATTATTACAAATTCGAATTTCAACAGAATTTACTTAGTTTTACAATAAATCAATATGTCTCACAATATCTTTATTTTGTACATGCTGTTAAAGCCTCGATTTTTTTTTATTTTTCTCTTTATCATATTCACAAAAAAAAAATCATTTCCCAAATTAAAAATTTTAATTTTTTCAACGAAATTTATTACTTTTTGCTCTAAAAACAAAAACTGTTAACAACGCAAGAAAAAAAAAAAAAAGAAAGTATTACAATTAAATATTTTGTAAATGAAAACCTCGGGAAAAAAATTCACATTTAAAAAAAAAGTATCAATAATATTATATATAATGTTCCTTTAATGACTCACATGCGTTTGAAAATTAATAAGTCGATGTTAAATCAAGTATTTCTCTAATTTATTCTAAGATACAATAATATATAAATATTTGGAAATTTACTTTCTTCTGTTGAAATATTTATCAGTTACGTATATTAGAAGTATTGATTATTGTATTTAACAGATTTTGTTTGTGTAATCGATTTCTTGTTTATGGATCTGCTATATTATTGTTGCATAAAAAAATATCTCACACGAAAATTTGGTGAAGAAAAATTATAAATCAGAAAAGTTGCGAGGTTGTTTAAAAAATTACTCCCCAAACTGTTTAAATGTTCATTCCCTTTTTCAAATTGCTGAGTCATTTAAATAGCTCATAACTGAAAAAAATTATTTTAAAGCAAATGCAATAAAAATAATAGTTTTAAAATATAAGTACTTACGTTATCCTCATAAACCAAGATCTCGGAACTGTGATTAGATTAGTCGTGCTGTGAAATTTGATTTCTTAAAAAACTAAATGATTTTAGTTCAACAAACTCGAAAATAGACAGAACAAAAACTGATCGGAGCAAATAGTTTCTCACAGTTTGCTGGAAACATTCTCACCAACCCAAGGGGGTGGGGATACTTATTCTCTTAGAACAATCTTATCATATTGTTAGGGTAACGAACATTCCTCCGTTCAGAAAGTTTAGGGGGAACTATTGCAAATCGCCACAGTAGAATCAACTAAAATTTTTATCCGATGTTATAATCTCCTGCCAAGTCAAAAATAGCTGCCACCTATATTATTTAAGCATCGTGCCATTCCCAGGAAGAGATCGAGGGCCGTAGGTTTCACGGGAATACAAAATATATAAAAACTTACGATTTCCCCGGATCTCGGGAAAAAACTCTAGTTAAAAGTGAGCGTTATACCTCAGATCTTACGGTATGCCTTAAAAGAGCATGTAAAATCAGACTAATCAAAATAAAGTACCTGAAGTGATTCAAATTTTTAGAATCAAACAATTTATAGAAATCAATTATTCAGTGTTTTACAATGACAAAAATATTCAGATTTTAGTGACTAGAATTCCTAGCTCTTTTCTCTCATTCTTATTTAAAAATTAATTAAAACTTTATCTGAACAATTGTATTCGAAGGCAACTTTGTTAGCACAATATATTTAAATTCAATGCTGAAGCTATATTAGCTTGTTCAACCAATAATTATCTTCGTTTTTCTGATTTTAGTGTTTTGGACTCACTACATTATCAAACTATAGATTTTTTATCTACTTTAATGATGAAAATAAAAACATGACCGTTATTTTTTTTAAATTAAAAGTTCAAAAGAAAAGGTAAAAAATATGAAACGACATATGTAGTTAGAAAACTATCCTAATAAAAAAAAAGGAACGTGTAAAAGTTTTTTTTAAAAAATGTTGCTTGATTCATGCACATGATACAAATATAAATTA
This sequence comes from Trichonephila clavata, assembly GCA_019973975.1. NCBI lineage: Eukaryota > Metazoa > Arthropoda > Arachnida > Araneae > Nephilidae > Trichonephila > Trichonephila clavata. Next base: position 4,266 of record BMAO01031242.1, read on the forward strand.
CAACTTGCTCCAACGCTAGCATCACATCTACCAATGAAAATCAAAGATTATTTCATGTTAAAGTCTTAATCTAACAAAATGGCACATTCTGACCCTCCTACATAAATATTTTGACCGGAGCAATGTCCTTGGGTGCACAGATTGAGATAAAGCCTTTCACCTAAATACTTGTTAAACGCGCTAGGCATACTAAAAGTTTGACATCTTGTTGGTCATTGTGCACCTTGAATATCTTCTCTTTCGCCGGCTGGGTGGCGTGGTTCGTTTGTCGCTGGCCTTCTGCACCCAAGGTTGCGGGTTCGACCCCGGCTAAAGTTGGTGGGTTTTTGTGATGCAAAAATCAACAGCAGTCATGGCGAATGATTATACGGCATGTAAAAGACACTAGAGTGTCTGTTTGGCTTGGACACTCTCGGCAAAATTAAATCCTCGTACAAATTCGATTCGTGAGAATTCAGGTGCCTCCCTCTGTGGAGGAAACTGGGCTTCAAAATTACCTGCGGTGATTGGTATCCGCCTATACGGCGCCGCACTAAAGAGTGATGACAGATCTTGGGGGTGTACTAGGTCTGCATAGGTGAAAATACCAATCCGCAGCCCATTGGATGAAAAAAATATTTTCACTCAAAATATTCCTCAGTGAATTGAGAAAGATGCGGCAAAGCCTTGTCATCCTGTAAGAACTATGAACTCATAATATCTTGAAGAAGCCGAGCATGAGGTACTTGAGCTTCTTTTCTGTACACTGTTGCAATAGCAAAGCATCCACTAAAAATGTGTAATCCTGCGCATCTAACACGCTCTCTTACACCAAATTTGAATCATCGCGAATCTGATCTTGTTCTGTGGGGACTAACATTTATCACGTTTTCTTTAGATTATATTTCGATGAAAGTTAATTTATAAATTGAATCATGGTTTATCAGAAAACGTCCCACGTCTTTCCAGTTATTGTCTGTCATATTGCAATATCTTCTACTATTTAGCAAGCTTTCTATCTCTTGAACACTAGTCAATGGAAGGCAAAACAAAAAAAAACTGTAATGCTTACAAATACTTTCCATAAGTCTTCCGTAAATTGTTTACCTGGAAATCATTTTTATCCTGGTTTTTACACTCAACAAAGACGAAATGAGTATCTATCATCCTCTCGATACGCCACGAAGTTACTAAAATAAATTATGTTGTTTTTTAATTATTAAAATTATGTTATTGCGGTTCAACTGTCACAACTTGTCTATGAGCATTTCTGATGATTTTGAACATTTTTCAAAATTTTAAGACTTACGCACTCTGTATCATGCACAATGTTAAACAATTTTTGCCTATGATCGCCCATTCTATCATTGCAATGATTCTACTTTTTAAAAGCAAATAAATTTTTTTCTATGACCCGTAATAAATAATTTTCAACAGTTGGTATAAGTTTAAACTTATTAAATACACATGAAATCAAATTCTCCAATGCGCTTTACTTTTACTTGCAGCGTTTAAAATAGTCTGTACCTTCCTTCTGTTATATCAACTGTAAAGCATTTGCGTGTACACAATCATTGTTTAATGAGTTAAGAAACTTTTTATCAACGTCCCCGTATCAAATAACAAGATGGCAACTGGTGGGGGGCATCGTAATATTAAACTTCGCTTACGTGACGAGAGAGACACCTGAGATAGAGCCATCTATTCTTACCACTTCGTACCAATAGGGGACGTAGAGCCTCGAAAGATTTATTGTGCATAGACCCCTCTACATAATGTGTCATTAGTGGCAGCAGAATTCGAAGCCGCGACACGCCAAGAGTTCGTGACCAATTTTTGGTTAATAAAAGAAAGAAATTCCATGTGCGTAGTATCAAGAAAAATTATAAACCAATCTCTCTTTTTTTATGATTGAATATAAAACTATTCATATTTACAAACAACTAGTATATAAACATAAAATTGAAATGGTGAGATGTAAAAGAAACATACCATTCTTACTTTCAAATGTCTAATCCATTTAGATAAACAAACGTGGTTGTTTGCTAACCCAATATTTACTAACTCACATCGAGTTGTTTTTTCCCATCTCATTTGCTTAAAAGAACCATACAAACACTTGTCTTTGAATTGTTGCAATGATTTCTTCCCTCAATATTGATTACATTATCTTTGTATTGCTATGCTTGATGTAAATGAGGATAATGGTTTTGTTTTTATTCCTTAGTGGAACATTTGAAAGGTATTTTTTGCATGAACATTAAATTTCTTGAATTGTATTGAAACCAAACATAACGAAATAAGATGATAAGTTTCAAAATGAAAAAAAAGCTATCTTGTGAAACAAAATCGCCAAAAGAAATCCTTTATGCAGCAAATTTAATTTTGTACATTTCTCATTTTAATAAAACTTTAAAAAATCATGATAATTTGTTTATCATAAGTTTAACACATAATAAATAAATATACTACACAAGTTTAGATTAGATAAATTAAGAATTTATTATTTTTATTTTATTCCCTTAGTAAATATTATAATTCAACAAATATTGCAAACTTTCATAAGAATGTATTTTGCATCACAGGCGATATTTTAATCTTTCAATTAGCTATAAAAGTAATGTTTAGCACAATAAATATTTAGAGAATTAAATATAATTTTAAACATCTCTATAAATGAAAACCTTCCTTATAAAGGAAGTTGTAGTTATTTAAATTAGTATTCATATATATTGTAAGTATAATAAAACTATAGTCCCTTATGTTATTGTTTTCAATGTATACTATAAAATTCAGTTTTATTTTAATTTTCCTCATTTCCCAGAAGAGTAGATTTAATCTTATTTTGAAGGTGACACATAATGGATGTTATAAAATTTTATAGCGCATGCTGTCGCAACAATTGATTCTCGAAGGAATATGGGAAGCAAAGAACATATATTATAATTAATTAAACTGATAAGAAATGTTATTTTTATTGAGTTTCAGATAAAACGCTTTAATTTAATAACATAATGGATTTCAAATCCATTTTGAAATGTAGATTTATTATTTTGAAAATATGTAATTATCAATGTTGCTGAAGTATTTTGTAAATGTGTTGATATATTTTAGAAGTGTTGCGTAAAATATGTTTTCCCCTTACCATGCACAACTTAATAATAATTCTATAAAGTATTTTTTTTTCTATAATCAGAATATTTATAAATCAATAAAACTGCATTTTTAGTTATGAGAAATTGAACAGAATATTCATAAAAAAAGAAAAAGAGGATCTTTCTAGTTAATAATGTTAAGTGGTATAAAAACAAACCATTTGAGTTAACTGGGATAAAAAAAATGAATTTATTTATAAAATTAAGAATACATTGCTTTATACGTATTATGCTTATATATGTTGCTATAATATTTTGAAAAAATAGTTGCAAAGTCTATGATACTGAGATTGATTTTACAAATGGTTTGATTAAAATTTTCTTTGATTATTTTTTTTTTACGAAACACTACAAGATCTGTACTTATTCATTATGTATCACTCCATTGCAAGATTTTTCTTTTTCATTGAATTTAAATATGGCAAAAATCGTACATTATACCATTTTTATATTATTTTTATTTGAAGCAGAACTAGTTTTATTTCCTTTTTGATTCCACATAAAATCAAACAATGAGAGACAAGTAAAGATAAAAAAGGAAATTTTTTTTCCCAAAAAAATTCTTCAGTTACATTTTTATAAATGATATAATATTTTCACAGTTTTTTTAATGAGTATTTACCTCCACAACATATAAAATGGAGTTCTGGGAGAAAACTTGTATATTTCAAATCTTAGATTTGACTTGGTACATTTCTAATGCAGAAATGGTAGTTTTTGTTAAAACATTTGTTTTTTTTCCAATGGGGATGCATTTTAGCAACTTGACCTTTGCAGAGTCTCTAAATAGGAGAACCATTTAATGGTGGTGTCATCTAGTGGCGGCCTTGGTGCCAAATTTGGACTCTCAAATTAATTTTAATTCAAGTTCTTGTCAGATGCTAATTATTGTTCTGATTTAATTTTGCCAAGAGCACCAAAGCCAAATTGATGCTGAAAAATGTTTTGCGTGCTATATAATCATATGACATGCTGCCTACGATTTTTGTATACAGAAAATATATCGACTCCAGCCGGGGCTGAACCCATAACCTTGAGCTTATAAAGTAGGTACGCTACCTCTAGGCCACTAAAACCGACTTTTTGAGGAAACAAATTAGAACAAAGTGAGTGTTTGATCGAATACTCGTTCAGCAAAGCAATTACAAGGTTTTACCATGAAGAAATAAGTTTGAAATACCTAAATATATAAGGCAATATAGTACCATCTTCACAATTTTTTTAATTTTTAATATTTGATATTTGGTTTTAATTGTATTTTATAAAGGTCAATATTTAATAATACTTCCATACAAAACATTTTAAATTTGTTGCAAAATGTTTGTAAAGTTTAAATTTTTGAATTTTTTAAAACATTTTTAAATTTTCAAGGCTTTTTTAAATATGTCTATTTTCTTTCATTTTTTTTCCAAATACCTTATAATATTACTACATAAAACTGTGAATGGAGTTTTTTCTGCTGCTGATGTTAATTTTTTTAGAAAAAGTACTGCATATGTTACAGTTAATTCCACATGCACAGTTTTATAGAACATACATTTCAGAACATGTGTAAAAAATCAAACCCATACTTCAATAATCAAAAACGACTTAGGGTTTTGAATAATAGTATATGTACAAAAATTCAACATGGATAAAAATGAGTTTGAAGTTTTCATTCCCTGAACAGCATGATATAATATTCATTGAATAGTCTGAAACTTTTATGAAATGTTAATTATCTTATTTAAAACTGCTTACCATAAGAAATTCCAAAAATGTAGAACAATTAAACAGTATACTACCATAATGAAAATATAGAAGAAAACGAATGAAAGATCAATATTTCATAAACTTTATCTTAATAATTATAAAAAAAATAAATACACAGACTTCAGAGCTAATTCCATGCTCAGTTTGACAACTCAAATAATGCACAACATGTACGAAAGATATTTATGCCTTTATTTTTTTACTTTCATTGATTTTAAAAGCCTTCGCATGTTAAATGTTGCTACACGAATGAAAGCAAAATCAAATAACAATTTATAGGTAAAATATATCAAAATCTAAGAACTGAATATGTGCATTTGTTTAAATAAATAGCTTAAAATATTTTAATAATAATAGTGTTGAATTTCACACACATGATATATATATATATATATATCACCAAAAACAAATATATAAAAATGGGAGAGTTTTGCTATTCTTGCGAATTAGATTTTGAATTATCTGAGTTGTCAAAATGATATTTAGTATTTGTGCTTTGGGAGAATCCATTTTAATTTTTAATTTCATTTATAATATTATCATAAAAAGGACGGACAATTTTTAAATTTTAACCAAATCCATTTGCTCCCCCCCCCCCCAATAAACAATACACAAACTAGAATTTTAGCATGGATTGCACAATTCTTTCTTGAAGTGATTTGTTACTGCATATATAATTCTAGATATGTCAGTCTCATTTACGCGCGGAAAAAAATTAATTATTTTTTTTAGGCTCTTTTTAGCAGATGATCCAAAATGTGAGCGTGGTAGTTGCTGTCCCCATCAAATATTGCTCCATAACTTGATAACAAATGCAGGTAAAGCTATGAATTTAGCAGGCATGTTTATAAAGATTCGAGGTATCAAATAAGTCAATAAAATTTTTTGACAGTTTAATGATTTTTAGGGAACCATATCGTCTTAAGCAACCACAGAAATGATGAATTATATTCTTACTTATTAGTTTTTTTTTCTGGCTTGATGTGTTTCCTACACTGATTTCTTTTCTCGTATTTAACCCTTTCTCGACAAAGGAAAACATTTTCACCTATTTTAAAACTAGTTAATTTTGTCTTTAACTATAAACTTACCTGCATTTTTTTTTATACAGAATATCTAAAAACGAGATTGTTGTTGAAATAATATCAAATCAGTTGGCACCATTGATAAATATTGGTCTGCTGTATTCTTTTACTCGTTTTACTTATTTAAGTTTATTGTGCCATGTAATAATACATGATTACGTTTTCTGTTATTTGGTAAGTAAAATTATATGTAGTAATAAAGTATATTTTAAAAATAAAACAAATACCTGATAAAACTACACATTGATCCAAACAAAATTGACACATTGATCCAAAAGTTCTACGCTTAGTTATGTCATTTTCTTTTGGTTTATATTTATTTTATGTCTGAACAGATTAAAATAAACAATTAAATAATAATATTTACTACGAGCATACATAAGATCTTGTAAGAAGTAATCAGTTATGTTGATTTTTAATTATATCACATAAATAGATCATAAATAGTTCTTTTTTTCAGAAGTTTTAAAAATTTTCTTTTGAAACTTAAAGATATTATTTCCTTAGTAACATTAAAATAGTTTAAAATATTACAAATGTATGAAAAAATATTTTGGAGTATTTATTAGAAAGTTAATTTTAAGGCATTTCTTGATTATGGAACTATAACTGTATAGGTGCAAAAGATATACTTGTGATTGTGTGTGTGTAATTTGCGAAAACACTTTTATTTTTTTAATGATAAAATTTTATTTCATTTAATAATAAACTTTTATTTTTTATACAGTGAATCATATTTTGGATTTTCTGAGCTCATTAAACTTTATGATTAATTTCTATATGGATTTTTAGCTCATTATATTTCATAATTATTTTCTCGCATTAATATTTGCAGAAATGGTCAAGAGATGTTGCATTCTTAATTTTTAATAATCATTCCACATAAATCAGATAAATAATATCAAGGATAACTTCATATGAGGCAGGATTGTTTTATTTAAATAGAATATTACTCAAAACTTATAATTCTCAGAAGTATAACTGTTACGGGGGATTGCAATTAAAACATAAATACATGAGATTCATTATCACGATACAAATTATTCGTAATAGTTGCATTATGTGAATATATTATTGTACTATTCAAAAACAGAAAATTATATAAGAATCAAAGTTTTGAAATATTAAATGAACTTGAGTGTGTCAATAAGTTAATAATAACTTCGTCCCTATTCAGCTGCTCGACGGTTTTTGGTGACGGACCTAGTAACAGGTTAACCTAGATCCATGGCCAAGTGACAATGACGACATCTTGCTGGCATCCTTTCTCCTAACATGCATTCAACACCAACGCGAGGAAGTTTTATCTTCGACAGCTTGAACGATAAACGCTTCCCTCACACGGTGGGTCTTCAGTGGTTCTAGACTCGCTCATGACACACTGACCACGAGTCCGTTACCTTGAACACTAAGCTACCACGGCCACATCTCTGACTTGAAGCTAATACTAATATTTGAATAATTGAATTGTTTTTAATTATTCATAATATTTTCATTTAGTCTGATTTAATATTAAGTATTAAGTAGAAAGAGATAGAAGAGAAGAAATCAATTGTTCATTTTCATTAACACATGTTGCATTCTAATGTCTAGTTATTTTTAGTACTCTATTGGCAAATAAAATTAATACACGAAGAAGGCATTACTTTACACATGTAATGGTTACTCAAAAGGAATAAGATAGTATGATACACAAATGATTAGCTTAAGAAAGCAATAACGCAAATCGTGCACCAGAAACGATATCTGCGATGAAATTAAATAAAAAAACTGCAGTAGAATTCTATTCCCTTGCGAAAAGCTGTTATTGTGCCTAGTGTATGAAAAAGAAAGTCTTACCAGAACTTTTCTAGTTTTAACAGAGGTTTCCTGCAACGTCTATTGAAGCCTGGTGCGATTGAGGCTTACCGCATTGCAGTATTTCTGCCCGCTTTGGTTGAAATCCCATGATCGTTGGCAGAACATGGAATCGTTGAGTTCAGAATGGTCATGCGGAATACTATACTGTTTCTCAACGCCCTTTATCACTAACAACCTAGAAGACAGATATCTTAATAGATCTTAAAACCACGTAACAAGCCCTGAATCAAAAAATGTTTAGTTTGCAAGGCAACAAGTGTCTGTTCGAACACTTTGACAATGGTTGCAGCCACGTTAACTGCTAGCTCGGCAACCGTGGATTTTGCTACCATTGACGCTATATTATATTCAAGAGTGTCATCAATAGCGTGAGCAATGATATATATAGACACAGCAATGGCGTGAAATTCTTCCAGGAGAAACTAAATTATAATTGCAATAGCATTATAGTCGCATCCACGATTAGCGACATCAAAGAGAACGCGCATTGCTAGCATGAATTCAACATCGTCATGGTGGCACCTTGATTAATGGCATGGGGCCCCATTAGATAAGCATCTCGGTCACCCACTTGTTAGCGTTGATGGAACTTGTAACAGTGACCGTTTCTTTTCCTGTTTGTTAGAGTCCGTGGCTATACATTTTCTTCTAACCATTCAAAAAGATATGCAGAATAATGTGTAGCCTGTATGATACAGACCTTTCTTGATGAAGAAAATGTTCAGGTCCTGCCCTGGCTGGACGTTCTTCAGATCTATCACTTACAGAAAATGTCTCAATGATTACCGAGCGAATGCTCCCCACCATAATCCAGTCTACAGTCGATAAAATTTGGCAATGTTTTGAAGCTATATGAAAAAAATACTGTACCTGTACTGGTCATATTCAATATTTATATGACTTAATTCCCGGGCGTATAAGAGTTTTTATTGCTGCCAGAGGTCGTTACTGATTTCTCAGGATGCATTCCAAATCTCTAGAAAACGTAATTACTTATTGCTCCTAGTATAATATATGTATCCAAGAAATATTTTTTTATTTGTATTTTTTCTCGTGCAGCAATTAAAATGGACAGTATTGTATATTTAAAATTGTATGCATATGTATAAATTTTGCACTGTGTATGTGAATATTTTTGTGCTAAAAACTTTTTAATTAAGTAGCAAATACTAACTTACATTAAATTAGCGTTTTAAGCATTTTATTGGGTAGATATAGAGATAATTATTAAATCTTATTTTCAAGCAAACAATTTAAAAATAAAGTATTTAAAATTATGAGAAAAAATTTAACATTGAAAATATAACATAAGAAGTGTTAGAAAACTGTACAAATGTTAATGTAGAGTAACATTTGTGTAGTAGTACTGTACAAATGTAACTCCTAGTAACGTAAATATGAATTGAAACTCTAACAGGTTGATTAAGATGCAATTGAAGGAATACGCATAATGATCAACATCCGTGTCATTGCTTTTTTCAAAGAAATCAATGATAAAATTTTCTTGTAGCTTCAAAGGACACATGACATATCAAAGGAAGCCACGATGCCATTCAGCACATATGATATATTAAGAGGGAAATATGATGATTGAACTGTGAGGAGAGCAGGTTAGTCCGTACTTGGTAATTCTGCTAACATTCTCTTAAATGCCTCCACAGTGCAACGGCTGTGGAAAATATGATTAGGAACAGCACATGTGAAAAGTTTCGGATATGCGTCTGCCACCAACGTGACATCAACACGCGTGGATCAATGCATCCACCGAAAAACGGTGTTAATGAAAAACGGTCATTTATGTGACACCCGATATGAAAATTACTACTGATCTAGTAGTATAAATGAAATCTCATTTGCAATAGCACTAGGCTGTCGATGCGATGTGCTAGTGATGCAGATGACGGAGTAGTGCATAAGAATATATAATCAAATGAGTCAATCAAATGAGTCAAGCTTTTGTGAGTCCAATGGTCGACAATGTGTACGAATGGGACTCCAACGTGATAATAGACTCAATCTTGCAGATTCTGTGAAATATACTACGTGTAAATATGTGGCATTATGGTTTGGGGAAAAGTAATGTAAGATAGAAGAATAACTTTGGTTTGTGTTCAAGTCACTATGATTACCGAACGAATGGGGAATTTTATGCTTTGACGAGTAATACTCCTTTTCTTTTAGGGTTGCCCACATTATGAGGAATCTCTACAGCAGACTTTAAGAAAGCATTGGGGTACAGTAGAACATCATTTAAAGGATATATTTCTAAAAAATGACAATTTCCATTAATGTTTCTTAAATGGCAAATATATATGTGAAGTTTTCAATTACAACGAATAAAATGTTTTCTTCCATCGCATACTCTTGGTTTTACTAAATTATTCAAATGTTCCCCTTTTTTGTGTTTGTCACCCTTTACTATATAGGAGCTTAACTGGTCTTTAAAATGTATTCTACACAGAGAAGAACTGTATTCCAAAACATTAGTAGAAGGTATCATTTATTAAAATTTATGAGAGTGAGAGAGAGAAAATTGTTATGGCTAGATAATATTATCCAAACTGGATTTTATGTTGGTATTTATTTAATATCTCAAAGAAAATAAAGTTTCATATTGTGGATAATGTTTAGAAGTACCAAAAGAGGAGAAAAAAGAAGTACGTCCCAGAATTAAGCAGGCGGAGAAAGGTGATGAAAGTATTTTGATACGACAAAAATAAGCACGGAGAGAAACAGTCAAAATTAATTTAACTAACAAAAAGTGCTTCGGAAATTAGACGAGATGAAATTATAAAGTAATTCAAATTACTGGCTCTGTAATTGAATGAATCTTTCTTCAAAAGTGTTTCCTAATGTAATGAAAAATCCTTCTTCTTTTAAAGAACTTAATGTTTAAAATTTTATACCTCGCACTAAATATTATTGATGTGTAATAACTTTACTCTCGGTTGCTGGATATTTGTTGGAGTGATTTCGTGAAAAGGGACGGAAATGCGTAACAGGAAGTCGGGGAAAGCGCACTGTTTGATTTGACCAATCAGAGCGGTTGGAGGTGTCTCTTCGCATCAAGCCATGACGTCTGCGCTATGATTGACCAATCAGCGCTTGGTGGTTTTCGCTACCTCGTCGAGTCAACTCTATAGCATTCGAACGCCTACCGCACATACCAGCAAGTCTTATTAGACTTCATCCAGAATAACTTGCGATTCTTAAGTCTCAGGGCTCGTTGTGTGTGAAATCTGATGATATATTTATATATATATATGTAAACTATATTTTTATAATTATATTTCCTGTTAAGCGTCTGACAAAGCTCATCATTCTTAAAAAATACGAGTAAGTAATGGGGAATTATTTGAATAAATATTTCAGTGCGTATCATTTTCATACTTTGAGGTTAATTCCTGTCGCTATCAATATAATATTTTTAAATGTGATTAAAAAAGATTTCTCGGTTAAAAAAACTAACTGATTAAGTAAACGGTATTTTTGATTTTCTCTAATATTTTTTTTAAATTTTTAAACATGCGCTTGATGGTGTCTCTTCGCTACCCTCGCATTGAGGTCCAACTCTAGTAGCAATCAAGCAGCCAGCTTTTTGCTTACTAATGTTAAATTTAGCATTTCAGAAATTGGAATTCAGAAACTCGATTTCGTTTACTTGACTCTAAATCCACTTCGCACATTCCAGCAAGTCTTATTAGACTTCACCCAGGATAAACTTGCGTTCCTTACGTTCAATTGTCAAAGTCTCAGGGCTCACCAAACAGATTTCGGCGCCGTTATTTCACAAAATGTACGTTACTCATGTTGGCAGAGACGTGGTTACATAATGACGAACGTGTTTCAATACCTAACTTTGTTTGCTGCGTACAATTTAAACGACCGGGCCACAGAGCAGCTGGTGTTGCGATCTATCGCAAACAGAACAAATCATATGTTATGACTACTCATATGGACATTATTGATCGTCAAACAAGTGGACTGGGTATTGTTAGTCAAATATTAGGGACATATGTGCGGCAGAATGCTTATTTGAAAATGGACAAACAGTCATTTTGATGTTCGCATACATTTCTCCTAATCAAACAGTTAAAAAATTAAAGATATCCTGCATTTTGTACTTTTACCGTATACCGAAGGTGGTTCTGCTCTTTAAAAAAAACTATCACTAGCTTTTTTATGATTTTGAGTAGTGATTTTAACGTTAACTTCAGTTTGCCAGAAGTTGAGCCGCTCATAGCTTTTCTGAATGATGAACTCAATCTCGATTTTTAAATACATTGAAATCACAAGTATATGTGTCATATTTTAGTTTTCATAAATCTATTGTCTCCGCTCTTCCCCAAATTGAACAAGAATAAATATTTGATGAAAAAAAATTGCATTACTCCTTGTGTTAATTATATAAAATTTTCATTAAAGATATAATTATTCGATAGAAAATTATTTCCAATCATACCGATTCATTTTTTCAGTCACTATTGCGATTTACCACGATAACATGTCAGATGTTACACATCATATGCCACTACTGTAAAAGGCTCGTTTCTTTTTTTTATTATTATATAGATAAAATAATTGTTTGTTTGAAATTTTATAAGATGAGAGTATTATATGAACTACCGCATATACTCGAATCTAAGCCGCACTTTTTTCTCTGTTGATGCTACTGAAAATTGGGTGCAGTTTAGAATCAAAGGGAAAAAATTCGTTGAATGAGACTACTAGAGTAATTACAGATTCATGTACGTATTTGAAAGTCGGTATGTAACAGAAAGTTTTTTATACTGGTAAAATAACTAATTATTCCCTTCTTGTTAGTTCTCCTTTTTAATTTATTTCAGTTTCGTAAAATTGGATATCGATAAACCATTTTACACTATTTTTCATTTTTTACAAAATTTGTTGAGGATTTCGGGTGTAGCTCAGAATCGATAGTGGCTTAAACTCGAATAACTAAGGTATCTTTCTTTTTAACTGTAACAATTTTTTTTTTAATTTTAGTGTATAATTTAAAATAAATGAATTCAATAACTTATTTCGTTGTTGTTGAAATGATAATAATGATCATTTAACATATACAGCTTAAGTTACTTTTTTTCATTCTGCCATGTAATACCCTTAAAACTTGGTGTTTCATCTAATGTATTTTTTTTATTTATTCTAATTGTGCTACAATCGCTATACCTAGCGATTCAGACAGTTCGTCTTTACCCCTTTAACGGATGAACTGTCTCTGAATCACTTGAGGAAACCTTTATATTACAGTTGGACTGAATAAAATAATTCTGACGCAACATACTTATTGGACTACAATCCTTTTTTTTTATTAGCTCCAGTTTTATCTGGTTAAAAAGGTAACTACGCACCTAATATACGTCTCTTATGTGCTGACCCTTAGTGATTTCAATCATGGAAATTGGTAAGGATTTTTGGGTTTTAAATTGCCTCAACTGAATGACTTTTACAGTACTAATTTATTTTTATGTTTTATTCCTTTTTTATATCTTTTACATAAGTTATAACCAAAAAATTATTTATCACAAGTTTTAAACGTTTAAAGCCTAAAAAATTTGAATGGCATACTATTCATTAATCTTACTTTCAGTAATAAGGTGGCCTTTAATAATGAGTCTTGTGTTCGTGTAAAATTTTAAGACAATCTTCCGAAAAGAATGGCGTTGTGATGGCTAAGCCTGATTAATTTCTCGCAACAATTAGATGTAATTACTTGTGAACGTCATCATTGTGGACTGTCTTTTGGGTGAGAGGGGAGCTAATCGGTGTTTAATTGCTTGTTCAACACATCAGAACTATTTAACATTTCGATAGCAGTTAATTTGAGGTCATGAATTATTTTACCTATTTTTGGAGGAACGGTAAAACCCTCTCTCTCTCTCTCACTATCCTTCTTATTTTTAATATTGTTAGGAGATTTAGAATTTTGTTATGTTTTTCATTAAGCTACTATTAGTCTAATTGTTGGGATTATACATTGGTTCTGGGGGCATAATGAAGTGATATCCTATAAGAAGTGCCGACAACCTATGGCACGCGTGCCCCATGTAGCACGCGATGCAATTCTCAGTGGCACAATTCAATACTCTACAAATTTGTCAATTTTTAAGGGGTTGGAAGGTTATAAATTTGTCAAAGACCTTCCTGACAAAAATCTTCAGAATAATGTTCATTTAAGAAAACACGAAAAATTCCGAAAAATAACTCTTAAGATATGTTTTTACAGTTATTTTTAAATTATATTGAATGCCATTGCTGGAGAGATTTAATGGTTGGAAGAGAAAAAATTGCATGTACTCTACATTTCGCTTTGCATTTCGCTACATATCTACCGTAAAATCTGGCTTATTACGCGCACTTTATAAACAAAAAATAAGATCGAAATTTACGGGTGTGCGTTATACCCCAGATGTAAAAATGAGAGCTTGACAAACAAAACAAAAATAGATAAGCATAAGAAAATTAGACTTCTTCATATATAGAAATACCATTTATTGAAAAGAAAGGACATAACATATAAACTTAAAGAGTTTCAGTTTTTGAAGTATACTATTTTTCAAAAACCTGTGGTAATACTTGTAATGTGTGTCTGTTCCTACTTCCTTCTAATCCCCACTTGTCTACTCTCGGAGCCGGCTAATGTGTGGGGAAAACTGAATAATCAGTCGACATGATTCACTTTAACTATTTTATTGTCACAAAATATCAAGCAAGTACAATAATAATCCAATTAAGATTGTTCATCAATAATAAGAGCGCGAAGGTGAGACCAGATAGCCTGGGGATAATATTTATGGACCCTCAACTGATTTCTACTATAACTTATACAAACTCAATTTCACTCCACCGCGCACTACAAGTTATCCTCAAACTTCTACTTAAATAATGCTTACAATACCTAAACTCTTGTTAACTCGAAGTCCTACTGTAGAGGCCTTGAACGCTTATACTTGACGGGATCAAATCTGATCCGATAGATCCTCACTTCAATACACACTTTTATAAACTTAGATCCGCACTGCTATAACTCACGATCCTCCACTCACTAAAAATTCGCGAAAATAGAATTTATATAATAAACTTAATTTGCCTAATCACGTTTCCTTACTTTCGGTGAAAGTTGGTTGAGTAAAATATTTCTCTGAAAGAGTACCCAAGGAGTTAGTGGAAGGAACCGTACATATCCGTCAAATACTTCAAAAAAATGACATCAAAAGATAAGACCCTTGCATACGAACACTTCAGGTGTTTTCGTAAATAGGGGAGAGAAGCGAGCGTTATACGGCGAATATACCTAAAAATAAATAAACTAAAAGTAAAAAATCGTTTTTTTAAACAAACTTTTATTCAAATGCGCTAAAAAGAATAAAATAAACTTTTCCTTTAAAACTTTTTAAAGTCAACTTATAACGTCATTACACAATTTATATGATATAAAAGCACGTCGCGAGATTAAAGTACTCGTATTTACTTAGTTTGAAAATTTTAGAAATTAAAATCAATCAGATCAAGATGTTTAAATTACTTGTTTATCTACACAGGTAAATCTCGCGACAAACTTTTTTATCATATAAGTTGTGTAATGACGTTATAAGTTGATAGTAAAAAAAAGTTTTAAAGGAAAAGTTTATTTTATTCTGTTTAGAACATTTAAATAAAGGAATATTTTTAAAAAGTTTTTTTTTTTACTTTTAATTTTTTTTTATTTTTTAGCTATGGCTGAACAGGTTTCTTAGTCTGCTCATCTAGTTCAACGCATCATTTTTTCTAGACCGTTTGCGGGTTAATTTCAAACAGTATAGCTAAATGAATTCGCAAAAAGGGTACTAGATGAAAAACACAAAATATTTATAAATCCGTAATTTTTATGTAATTTTTTCAATCTTCGTACATATATCGGATAATATTGTTCTACACATGAAAAGAAAGTTTCGTGCGATCATCTTCATAAATGACGAAATTATTAAATGTTTAATTAAAATTTTGAGTATTTTTTTTTGAAAAATTGTAAGAAAAAAACTTTTAGCGTTTTATTTTTTAAATGGCTGATTCTAAAATAGCAAAGCATGGGCTGTTTTAGTACGGGATGTCAATGCATTTAAGCGAAAAAATTCATACGCAACGATTTAGACATCATTTTCATAAAAACGCATCAATTTAAACTTTTTCATAAAAACGCGTCGATTTTGGCACATTTTAAAAAAAAAAATCGTAAAAAATACAAATACTACTATTTAGTAAGATAACATTATACCGTATCGTAGCGAAATAAATGATCTTTCCAATTTTTTAATTATTTTTTGTCAGAGTCTCATAGATGAAATAAGATCGATTTTTTAAAAACGTCAAAAAAAATTTCTCCTCCTTTCGTTTTTTTTTTTTGTGTGTGTTGCCGAGCACAGTGGAATAAACAGATCACAGGTGTAAAACGATTATGCGTTGTAAGGCTTTTAATTAATATCTTTAAACTAATGGCAATATTGGAATATAAATAGTCAAAACATGCATTGTCATCCCAAACTAAACTTCTAACTTTCTAACTTTCCAATTCTCTTCACTTCTAATTTCTAACTCTCTTTTAACTCGCGAGCCAGGTATATATCTAATAAATTTAATTTGCATATCACGTTTCCTTCTTTAGGAGAAGATTCGTGAATTTTACGGGCCCGAAAAATACCCAAGAAGATTATTAATAGAAGGTCGCGTATAGATCCGTCACACATTCAGCCCAGCGCAAGTTTTTTAAATTTTTTAATACCTTTTACATAGAACGATTTGTTTTTGCTCTCAAAATAAGTTTTGACTGAGGCAAACACTTCTTCATTTGAGCCAAACCTTTTTCATTGTAGCATTATTTTAGGTCAGGAAACAGCCAGTTACCTATGGGACCAGATCTGGACTGTACGGTGGGTGGAAAAGTAATTCGAAGTGCAATTCCTTCAATTTGACCATCCTTTTCTTGGTCTTGTGTAACGGAGTATTGTCTTGGTGAAACTGCATTTTTTCTTTTGCATATGAGGACGTGTTTTCTTTGCTTTTTTTCTTTCAGTTGATCCAATAACGCCAGGTAATATTCACTATTAATTGCTTTGCCTTTCTAAAGGTAGGCAATAGACAAAGTTCCATGTACATCCCAAAATATGAATGTCATAGCCTTGCTTGCTTTTG
The DNA here is from genome assembly GCA_019973975.1 of Trichonephila clavata. Classification (NCBI taxonomy): domain Eukaryota; kingdom Metazoa; phylum Arthropoda; class Arachnida; order Araneae; family Nephilidae; genus Trichonephila; species Trichonephila clavata. Next base: position 21,286 of record BMAO01031242.1, read on the forward strand.
GGCGACTTTAACCGGCTGTTGTCCACTCAACTGACGATCTTTTTTATTCAGGCGTATAGTAGTGGATCTATGTTTCATTTATTGTCACATACAAGTAAAAAATCCTGTTTTTCCCTTCAACTGCTACAAACAACTCTATGAGTCGTCGATGTGCTGTTATTTTTGATGGGCAGTGGGCAAACGTGGCACCCACATTGAGCACAGCTTTCTCTTTAACAAATGATCATGTAAAATAGTGAATACAGTGCCTTCTAATACCTTTAAATCATTACTATCTTTCGCAGCTTCAATTTACAATCAACTAAAACGATTTTATGGACTGTTTTAATGTCTTTTGGAACAACTGCAGAATTTGGGTGACCTGAACATTCAACGTCGTTTGTATCTGTGTGACCACGTTTTCGGTCTGCATTCGGTCATCTTAATCGTTGTTTACAATGGAGCAGAGCCCCGATAACATTTGACAAGCGAATGTTTTGCTTGAAAACAGTGTGGTTTTTTTTGCATTAAAAATAATGCTTAATTAACACACGGAATTCTTTTTCATCTATGGTTTCTAAACAAACAAACTTGCTTCACTAAAACCATTGTAATTTTTCAACTAAACTATATATTACACGAAATTTTGATATGTGCCGTTTGAAAGTTAGTACATCTAGGTTAGGCTTAGGGAAGTTAATAGGTAGAGCCATATATATGTTAGGTCTGAGATGTATTGATTGATGTGTTATAATGTGAACTTGCAATGTATTAATATAATAAATTTAGAAAAATTTCATTTTTTAAACACAATTTTTTTAAAAATACAATTTTTAGGAAACAATTATTTTTGTATGCAATCTTACCTCATCAAATATACTGCCCTGTTTTTACCTAATTTTTTTAAATGGTATCTCCTTCCTCTATTTTTTGTCGTTTTTATGTTATTTATTTTTCAGTTGTGCAGAAATTGCATATATTGTGTGCATAAATGAAATGTAGCCGGCTGGGTGGTATGGTTGGTTTGTCGCTGGCCTTCTGCACCCAAGTTTGCGGCTTCCAACCCGACCCAAGCCAGTGGATTTTCATGATGAAGAAAATCAACAGCGGCCATGTCGTATGATTATTAGCATGTAAAAGATTCCTAGAATGTCTGTTTGCCCTGGGAACTCTCGGCAAAATTAAATTTTGGTACAAGTTCGCATCGTCAGAGCTCAGGAGCCTTCCTTTGGGGTGGAAACCGGGCGTCAAAATTACCTGCGGTGATTGATAACCGCCTATACGGCACCGCACTAAAAAGTGATACCAGCTCTTGGGGATGTAATGGGTCTGCCAATGGTAAAAATACCAATCCGCAGCCCATTGGATAAAAAAAATGAAATGTGTGCCAATGGCGTGGACTTCCAAGATTTCAGAAATAAGTCTTTCCTGGCTATACATTTATTTTGAAGAGCTAGCTATGCTTGTGCATATCTAGTAGAATTTTCTTCTGATTTTTATGAAGAGACACACTTCACTTTTTAAAACAAATACAAGTATGTTTAAACTCGTAATGACCCTAATAATGCATACATTTTTCCTTCAAATAAGAAAATTCACATTCAAATTGAGAATTTTCCTTTCTTTTGCTCATGATTTATTTACATCATTATCGTTTGATTAGCAAATACTTCCGTTACATTCTACAAAAGTATGCAAGCTTCACTCCAAAAACAGATAAACAGCCTTAGCAGTTATACTTGGAGTTAGTCTACTATTTATTTCGAATGAATAAATAAAACCATTTGATGCTTTGAAAGTATTCCCCTGGTTTAAAAGGACGGATGCTACTATTATAAATAGACAAAAATAAGCCTTTTTTGAGTAAAATACAGCTTTTACGGTGTTTACTTTTTTATCTGTCAAAGTTGGCGTGATATGCCAGCTGATTACTTTTTAAAAGTCAATTTGTCATACTTTTAATTCATATAATTGCAATTATATCATATCACTTGAAAGGTCATGAATTAGAAATCTCAGAAATATCAAAATCGATAATTTGAAGAGTTTTATCCTGCTGAAATCTTAATATATCTTAACAGCTATTTTACATACAAAAATAACACTATTGAAGATGAAATCACAGGAAATATAAAATTCTTTTGGTTTCAGTTCATGAAGGAGGGGCATTGTCACCGTGAAAATTGAGAAGAAAGTAGGATTAATTGCACCATCTTTTAGAAATATTCAGTTATACAAAAAAAGATGGATGAATTTATCCAGGCGTATAAGCAATGATGAATTAATTTTCAAGGATGATATTCTTTCCTTCGTAGCATGTCATGCAACACCAATTGTACAGGCACAATGACGCCGAATATATAAGGAGCGATGCCGCTTTCGAAGTGGTCAGACATCCCACGAAAGGCGTCAGGGATCATGCCAAAAGCTGAGAAAGAAATATGAAGCCAAATCAGGGGGAAAGGTCTAAGAGCACTGTAAATGATATGCAAGATTTAGTTTTGCTTATATTTTCAAGCAAACTGAATATTAGTTATCTTATTTGCTTCCCTAATTTTCAGGTGAAATAGAATTGTTTAATATTGACTTAATTTGAAAAATATTAAATTTCATTTTAAATAAATCTTCTTTGACCAATATATATTTATTTAAGTTATCCCGCGCTCGTACAAAATCAAATCATGAAAATTTTCAAGAAAAATCTAATTCTGAACTGTTTAAAGATTGAACTTTTATATTTCAAGCAAAACCCTAATACAAAGCCAGTAAATAAGAAAATGTAAAATATACATAACTATGTGAATCAAACAGTTCAAAAACAAAAAATTTCAGGAAAAACAGGATAACTTCTTGTACCGTTGCAATTCCGCTTTTATGTCAATTTTGGAAAAGATTCTTAATGTACCTCTACTCCATAAAAAGGAAATGGTTAACAAATTCAAGTTTGCAGTGTACTTTAAAAAATGCAATTTTTATGTACAGTTCTATTTATGTCCCCAAACGCTCAATAATGGTAAAGTTCCGCAAAAATTATTTTGTAGCGGACCTTTGCTCCACGAAAGGAATGTACTTACCAAATTTCAAGTTAAGAGGTCTTATAGTCCAAAAACGGAAATATTTATCTATAGCACCCCTTAGCCCCCCAGCCTCATGAGGGTTGATTGTCGCAAAATACGTTCCTAGCGGATCTCTACTCTATAAGAGGAACATGCATACCAAATTTCAAGCCTATAGGTCTAATAGTTCGGAGGATATCGTGATGAGTCAGTGAGTGAATGAGACACTTTTTCCATTACAATATATAAATGTGTGCGCGCGCATGTGTGTGTGTTTGTGTGAATATCTCTCTCATCACTTTCAATAATATACATAGTTACCTAGAAAAACATTTTTATGGAAGCAATTATAAAAAGTCATTCTAAAAATTGAAAATGAATTTTAGATAAAAATCTGCCAGTATGATTAAATTTCTAAATGTTTTTTTTTTTTATTTTGTTTTAATATGCTTTGAAGTCTAGTAATTTTTGCAAAATATAAGTAATGGATTTTAAAACATATTCGTTAATTTTAGTAATATTACTACTCATGCATATATAGAGATACATTCCATAAAAAAACCTAATAATTAAAGAATAAAATTATTGTTTCACTAGTTCCCTGTGAATGTATTATAGTCATTTTGTTTTTCCCATTCCTACTCTGTGCGGACGCATCATCTGCATACAGAAGCAGATGTGACAGAGCTCCCGGCCTAATTTTTTTTAACTTTAAAGACTATTTGAAATACCCTTTTTTGTAGTATTATAAAGCTTAAAATACCACAATTTCACCTAAAAACTTTATTTGTGATTCTGATTCAGGCTAAATATTTTTTCGTCAGTTTCTTCCCCTCTCTTGGGTCAAATGAGTCTCATCGTTTCTTGCTGCTCCCCCCCAAAAATAATCCTCTGTATTCAGACTCCATATTCCTTTTTATGCATATTTTGTACCTGTTAAATACTTTTATCCAACTAAATTCCTTTCGTCTTGCTCGTTATTCACAGCTTTGAACTCTGAAAGAAAGAGACATGTGCTGTAAGCGAGACATGATATTCTAGATGCTTGTTATTGAAGAATTTTTATATTATTCTTGTTAGTACTGCCTTTATTACCGAGAATTCCCTTAAATCTTGAGCATTCTGATCTTTCATGGCATGAATAAATAAAAAAATAAAAACGCTTTTTCGAATAGTTCCGTTTTTATACTAGAATTCAGAGAAAAATACTTCCGTTTTACTTGTCAAAGATTTTATAATTGGCTTGTCTGGTACATGTGATTTTACAAAAACTATTCCCTTTAAAAAGTTTCTAGTAAACTTATTTTCATTAAGTGTACTAAAAAAAAGAAATCATGGTCTTAGAAATACTTAATCAAAATTATATAAAACAAAATAAATCGTAATTATCTTATTAGTGTTAAGCCAATATCATAATAGTTTTTTTATTAACTTGTTGATTACTGTTATTTATAAATAGTTTCAGCTTGACGACTATTCCTCATTGTTTATTTTCAAGTTTTATACTTTTTGTTCTAATAGCTATATATATATGAATATATATTGACCGATATATTCAGCAGAAAAGAAATTAAAATTGATCATATCTATAAAAGGTAATGGAATTTTGAGACTAAAATTGAATTTAAAAAACAAACTATAAATACTTAGTTAATGAATTCGTTCTCTAATGATTATTTCTAAATTAAAACTGTAGTCAATTAGTCCTAAAATCTTTAACTTTTGTTGATGTAGTTTTAATTCCATAAAAATATTGATAATTCTTTGAGAGAAAAAAAGCATGAAAACGATAAAATTTTAAAATTAGATTTTCATTCACAAATCATATAATAAATTAAGTGGGTATTTATTTCTTCAAAGATGAAATTTTTTTTCTAGCAAGAAAAATTTCAAATTTTCAATAAACCTTTCAAAATATTTTACCTTCCAAGTATGATATATATATATATTTTAGATGTTCTTGATTAACGAGTTTTTTTTTTGTTGTTCCATAAAGTGTTTTGTATTTTTCAATGAATAATACTATTTATTAGTATTATTATTATTATTACCTAAATAAATGAAAATAATATGATTTCATGTGTTTTTCACAATTTTTTATATTCACTCTAACGAATTATAAAATAGAATTTCATAATATATAATAAAAAAATAAAATAATTTAAATAACATTTCTTCCAATATATCCATCATGAAGGCGTTCATTATGCTCTAGTAAACATATTCGAATATCAATTACAATCTTTAAAAAATGAGTTTAAATGAATTTCTTTTCTTCGAAAAAAAATTTCAATAGGGGACACATCTCTGGGATACGTAATCCCTAGAACATGTTTAGTGGTGAAAGAGGATGAAAGATTTTACTCTCCAAAAATGATTGATGAATGAATTTTACTAACGCATATTTGTTTAAAATATGGCTTTGTACGTAACTAATTTGTCTTGAATTCCTAAATTCGGTAGTTCTATTTAGTAAGAAATGTAGCACCCCAGATAAAAATAGAGTAAATGATAGTGTAAATGCTGAAATTATCTTCAAAAATGAAAATGAACGAAAACCTCAGAATAACGAATTTAGCCTAAATAGGCTCTTGAATAAATAAACCTTCAAAACCTCCAAAAAACTTCCTAAATAATTCTCCATAAACCTTACAAATACTCTCACTCAGAGTAGCAGATGAAGAAAAATGAAAGGATTTGTGAAATGCTTTACTCCAGTGCTTCTCAAACTTTCTATATTTGTGACCCAATTTTCAATCATAATTTTTATCGCCCCCTCTTTAATACAATAACAATTTATTGATTTCATTAATGATATACCTCAATGTAAAGTTACAATACGACTTGAATTATAAACCGCACATATATTATCAAGATAAGTATTAAATATTTTATATATTATTTTATGATATTTCTATAGAAGAGGGTCACTGGTAATTATTAATCTTATTTTAAACTTTGTATTGATGAATTAGTGATAAAACACATTGCGCAGTACGGATACATTTATAAGTGTTTTATATCAGTGTAAATGTAAATTTTATTTTTTCTTCCTTTTAGTAAATTGATAACATTTCTTTAATCTTTTGTTTTCAACTGTTTGATATACTCGTGACCCCTTGTAAAGTTATCACTAACTCCTAACCCACAGTTTGAGCTGTTTTACTGGATTAAAATGACTTGCAGTTCTTAAAGGTAAACTTTGTTTTATTTCTGATCTGTTGTTGAATAATGTATTGTGAATTAAAATCACTTGCGTAACTTACTTTATATAATTTGTTTTCGTCGTTGTAAAAAATCATCTACATAAAATTTTAAAAATAATTTTGATTACTACAATACTCTGTAAAACATATTTTGTTTTGAATATTACCTAGAAGTTATAAATCTGGAAAACATTGTATTAGATTACAGCTTCAGTTTTCCTTTATGTTTGTTAATTAACTTCATTTTAAAACAAGATAATTTAAATTATATCTTTTAAAGAATTGAACATATTTTCAATACAATTTCGAATGAAATTATTTTTTAGAAATTGTATAATTTCACAACAAAAGAAATATTCAAAGGAAATTCCTCAAAACGTGCATAAAACTAATACGTTTTCCCCATAAAATAATCATTTTCCCCGGGGAAATAAAAGAAAGACTATTTTCTGCATCGTCATGAAATGACATTTAAATTTCCTTTCAAAGCCCACTTCTTTATAAAAATACATTTTCAGAAAAAGATTGGATAATATTTTCCCTAGATTTCTATAAGGCAATATACCAAAACCCTTTGTGTCTCAATTTTGTCAGTGTGTATTCCAAAACCTTCCTAAGTCTATCTTTCAGTATGAAAATAAAAGTGTGTGGCAAGTGACAGAATATTTTGCATTTTCTGCATATCATGCATTCAATAAAGTCACATTTTGATGCTTGTCAAAAACACATCGAACTCAAAGTGTCAAACTGCTCAGTATGCCTCGGATAAAAATAAATATATATTTTTAGAAGGAAAAATTGAGTTAAATCAATATATATCCTTTTTTTAAATTTTTTAAAATCCTTTCTATTCTTGAACACGTATTGTACTGAAACCTGAATTGAAACTGAACTGAAAAAAATTGGTGCAAATATGCTTTTTAAATATTTTGCGCCATAGTTAAAAAGATACATTTTTTATACATGTAATATATATATATTATATATATATATATATATATATATATATATAAGATAGTTATATAACACTCACGACTCATAATTGTTCTGTATACTGTCTTGCATGATTTATTCATTAAAGGCATGCAGTTTATTTTTTTTAAGTTATGATTTGACATTTTCGCTGAAGTGGAGTGTATTTTCTTTTCTATATCATTCATTAATAATTCCTCAAATGCTTAGAATAATATTTAAGTTAAATATATTTTTGAACTGTTTTAAAAGTAAGACTTGTTAAGTATAACTAAAAAAAATTTTAATGCATTTTTTTAAAAAAAATTTCTACTAAAAAAGCAGATTTGATATTCTGAAGAAAGATATATTTATTCTAAAAATAAATAATTTTGATAAAATGATGGGAAGAATACTTTACATTTTCCACGACTAACATTATTCAAATAAACAAAAAGTATTACAACTTATACAATCGTCTATATAAAGTCTTCCAAAATACACTCTTGTGCAAAACAGTCGATGAATCATGAAGGAGGTGTGGTTGTTTTTAATGAAACTAAATGTATGTACATCTCATACACAGATAAAAAGATTATAAAAATATCAAAGCCATAGGGATCATCCACGGTTCAGATTAAAGTTGAATGTTAAAATCAGTAGTTGGTGGAACCGTTCTTGTGGAGATATATAATTTTATGCGTTTTGGTAAAGAATGATAGGTGTTCCTAATGGCATCCTACGATATATTTTGCCAGGCCTTCACCAGTTGTTGCTCCAAATCTGTTACATTTTAGGGTGCCTGTATCTAGCGCTGTACGCTGTCCCAGAAATGTTCTATTGGGGAAACGTCTATTGACCTTGCTGGGCAAGAAATAGTGTTAACGGCACGAAAACTGTTTAGAGATATGTTAGTGATATGGGGTTGTTAAAAACTAGCCCCCGTGCCATGAAAGATAATACAATCAGTCCCGGGATGGTATCAACAAATTATTGAGCTGTTAAAGATGTATAGAAGCTGAATAAGATAACCTGCTGTCGTATGACATAGCACCCCACCATCGCATCAGGAGGTATGGATGTATGTCCTAGTAAAATAAAGGATTATTAAGACTGTGGGCCCCGGCCTCTTCATACATGGAGAGAATGGTGATCTGCTTCAAGGGTAAAGCGATATTCGTCGTTGAACCGTATGCGATGCCAGTCTGGAGGAAACCATACTTATCACTCCAGACGATTGAACTGATGTTGTGGGGTTAACGACAAACGTCTAAAAGGCCACTGTGAGTCTTGCGCTCAGCCAAGTGCAGTAAAATGGTGGAAAGTACCACGGAGGGCAGGGAAGAAGCTGTAGTACGTTGAATAGTAAACAATAATACCCATTTGGACCGTTTTGGACTAGTCGAACAATTATCCAACCATGTCTTACATATGTGCATCTTGACCTTCCAGAGCGATCATTTCGTGTATAAGTTCCTCACAGCAACCATTGCTGCCAGTACCTTAGCACAGCTGTGTCTTTAAGTTGCAGGTAACGACCTTTTGCTAGTTACGACCACCCAGCTTCACGCATTCTAACAATGCAGCCACGTTCAAAGTCATTCAGTTGCGTATAAGGTCTTCGAAAATGTCATGATGACAGCATTCCTTTTTCTCTAGGGAATCACAACGGCGAAAACGAAAAAAGATAAAGTTTCCGCCTCTATGGCCGCTTTTATATTTTGCGAGTTGCTCAGCAGAAATACGTCCTACGAGCGCAATTCATGGTAATTGGCATTAAAATTTGATCATTTGCATGTTCGATCAAGATGTCTTTGCCTACGAAATTTTATCACAATAAGAAAAAATCCTTCTTGGTGCCTCAATTTTTTTGCAAAAAAGTGTGTATTTATACATCAAAATCACATATATCTTATATACTAGAATAGGCTTAGTGAATTTAATTTTCAAGACCGAAAGGCTCATATTCTGCAGATTAATTTTAAGAGACCTTATGTGTTACCTAATTAGTGGAAAATAGTTGTTTTATTAATTATTTAACAGAAATATTACTCCTCCTATTACTTTTTTGCCTATCGAATCTATTTCTCCAATAATTTTTATTTCTATGGCATAAAAAAAATTTTTTATTTATTACATGGATCCAAGTATATATATATATACTTGATGGACACGAAAATCTTTGTCGATATATGGACTTCTAGTTGTCGTTTCATTCAACCGATCGACATGAAATTTGAGGAATACTTATTTAAAGATATGCCCTCGCGATCCTGTGAACAGCAACAAAATTTCACTCATGGTTGCAGCTATAGTAACAAATACCCAAAAATTAAGAGTAGCAGCATCCATTTTTTCTGTTGCAAAATTATCAGCACGTTCGAAATCCTGAAAGAGCGTTTAAACTGTATGCGGATCACAAAAAAACGGGCATGACATGCCTGCACAAAAAACAGTTATGTACGCGCAAAAAAAAGTGATGGGGATACAGGGAGGATTTTCATATGACACAGGCAAGAAACCGATCACTGTAGACAACACAGATAAAAGAAAAGAAGATTTTTATTTGGATTACACATGGGTGCAATTATTCCACATATGTACCATCAGAAACAACTACGCATTGCATGCTGGAGACTGGGGAGAAAATAAATCAGAAAGTAGCACAACATGAGAGATGTTTGTCACCATGCCAGTCGTTATCACTATCATATCATATCATTTAAGATTATTATTTCAAAACTAATTAAACTGTTGATGGTCCCTGTGCCCAATATCTGAACGCACTGGTATCGTGGATGGGATCATGTGGAGTACCAAAGGAAGTAGTTTTAGGATCGATGTGTTTTCGGTATATCCAACATACAGGCTGTACTTCTTGTAATTTGCATGTTTCCTGAAATCACTATATGATGCCCTTTCGAAACCGTGTTCTTAGGAACAGTTGGCTGACCTGATCTCCGTCTATCATAAGTGTGAATCTAGTTTTTTTTCAAATTTCTTTTTTAAAACACTCAGAGATGACAGAGTAACTAGACCACGTCTTTGGCAAGGGTTTTTATGGTAAGTACCCAAGACTTTCGTGGCATTCATTCCATTTTGATAGTATTGTTTCACCAATTCACCACGGACTTTCACACCCAGAGTCATTTCTTCAGCTTGTTGGAGATCCGGATTGAAGAACCAACATTTATACACTGATTTCTATCGTTTTTTTTAAGCTGAATATCTTGGCAAACAAGGTTCTGTGATATGCAAATTTCTTCTATGAGCCACCGATTGCGTTTTTTTCACCCTTGCAGAGCTGTTATGATACACGTACCGTTCCAACGTTCTTCAGAGATTCTGCGCGTACTGATCATTTTACGACGGAAAAAAAATTTCTTCTCCTTTCGTAGTTTTCGAGTTTCTGTTTCTATAACCGTAACCATGAGCTCCATTTTGTTCAAGATCCATTTGATCAAGAGTTCAAGATCCCTTTCACAGGATCTTGAACTTATACATTTAAATAATTATACCTCAAATTTTATGTCAATCGGCTGAACGAAACGGCTGCTAAAAGTTCATTTTTCTTATGGTCACCTGGTATATAAATCGGTATACATTCATTTCATTCCACGAAGGACTTTTGAATTTTGTGTTGCTTTATAAATATAACTATTTTTAAAAAAGTATTTAGAGTGAAGGAATCTTAAGAAACGTCATATGTGTTGTTTATTACAGTATTTATCGCATAAATGTTACACTCTCTGAGATTTTAAAAGCTATACTATATAATATTTGAGGATATCGAAAAACTATTGAAGTAGTAGTTTGTACAAAGTCTACAAAAACTTAAGTTACATCATTTTGAATCCCATTATTATGTTTTTAAATTAATTATCCAGTCAATGTTTTACTTTATTTATAATTAAATATTATTTATCAAATTAAATAATTGCAATATTCCTATACTTTTTTTTAAAGTTCGAATTAATTTTTTTATGTTTAAGTTGTAGTTAAAGCAAATTTTGTTATATAAAATCAATATAATGCTCTTTTTACCTTATTTTATAAATATTTAATAGGAATGCAAGTTCCACTAATTACTTTAGAAATAACAATACAGTGAGATATATTGTATGTTCCTTAATTACATAAATATGTTTTGAAAATGTACTTTAAGAAATTTATTTCTTACGACAGTTGAATAAAATATTTCAAACAATGGTTTGAAAAATTAAAAAACGACGTTAATTTATTTGAAAGGTAGCAATGTATTTCATTTCTTTCAAGATTTTAAAGTCAGCGTTGAAAGGAATATTAATTACTTTCGAGACTCATTATTTCATCATGTTGAAAAGAAGACATATTTCTGTTAAGCCTTTGAGTAGAATACGTAAATAATTTTCCGGAAACACATATTTGCTGAATCCTGAAAACTGGCTGATAATGAAACTACTTAATACCATTTTAAACAATTTCATCACAAGAAAAAAACATCTTAAGTCTTCAAAAATCCTATTCTTATGTCATATTACCATGTTACTTATAAGGATAAATATACTAAGACGTTAAGAAGATTAATCTTTTTTTTTGTTTCATTGATGTATTTTAACATAAAAAGAAAAAGAGATTTAGTCAGTTGTGAAAAGTAAACACACTTTTATGTATAATGTGTGAGTGTGTGAGATAATTCTCTAATTGAGTTTTTAAGAGGGATGTTCATCAGTTCAAGATACTCTGTAACCCTTCTTGGCTTTGCAAAATGCTTATTTCTTTTTATACCCTCCCCAACTTGAAATACATTTTTAATTGCAACTTGCTCTCCTACGATAGCATCGCTTCGCCAGATCTCTTGTTGAGATGATGCAATATTTCATCAGCCACCTAAGGTGACCAATCAGCGTGTGGAAAACAGGAAATGATATGAGAAATTAACTTTCCAGAATTTTCGTCAATTTAAACATATAAGTTGATGTCCTTGGAATCAAGAAAAAGGACATTTTTAAGGCAATATGGTACAATCTTCACATTTTTTTTTTTTGCTTCTGATATTTGATATTTTGTTTCAATTGTATTTTATAAAGGTTAATATTAAATAATAATTTATACAAATTTTTTTTAATTTTTTGCAAACTGTTTCTAAATCTAATTTTTTGAACTTTTTAAAACATTTTTTAATTTCTAAGGCTTTTTTAAATATGTCTCTTTTCTTTCAAAAAAATTTTTTTTTCCAAGTACCTTATAATATACTACATATAAATGTGCACGAGTTTTTTTCTACTGCTGCTCTTTAATTTTTTATTAATTTTTTTATAGTTAAACTTGAAAAAGTTCCCAAGTGAATATTAACGCCACACTGTTCAGCTACACGAGGGCTTTTTGGCGACGGACCGCGTAATTTTGAACCATGGTCAAATGACGTGGACGACAACTGAGCTGGCACCCCCTCTCCTAACTACCACACCAACGGGAGGACGTTTGAGCTCTCGACAGATTTAGCGTGCATTGCTCCCCTACACGGTGGATCTTCAATGGTACTGGGAACGAACTCATGACATGCTAGCCATGATCCGATTCCTAGACCACTTGGCTACCACAGCCACCCAAAAATTCTAAAAAAAAAACATTAATTTTGATTTTGATTTTTTTTAGAAAAAGTACTAAACATGTTAGAGCTAATTTCATGCACAGTTTTACAAAGCATACATTTTAGAACATGTATAAAAAATTTCAAACCCATACTTCAAATATCAAAAAGCCTTAGGGTTTGAATAACGTATATGTACGTAAATTCAACATGGAGAAAAATGAGTATGACGTTTTCCTTCCATGAATAGCATGATATAATATTCATCTAATAGTGTGGAACCTTTATGAAATGTTAATTAGCTTATTTAGAACTACTTACCATAAAAAAATTGCACAAATGTAAAACAATTAAACAGTATACTGCCATAATGAATATACAGAAAAAAACGAATGAAAGATCAATATTTCATAAAACTTAATCTTAATAATTATAAAAAAATAAATACACACACTTCGGAGCTAATTCCATGCTCAGAGCTAATGCATGTACAAAAGATATGTATGCCTTTATTTTTTATTTCCATGATTTTAAAATCCTTCGCCTGTTAAATATTGTTCACGAATAAAAGCAAAATCAAATAACAATTTATAGGTAAAATACATCAAAATCTAAGAACTGTATATGTGCCTTTGTTTAAATAAATATTTTTTAAATATTTTAATAATAAAAGTGTTGAATTTCGCACACATGGGGTATATATATATCACCAAAAACAAATATATAAAAATGGGAGAGTTTTTCTATTCTTGTGAATTAGATTTTTAATTATCTGAGTTATCAGAATGAGATTTAGTATTTGTACTTTGGGAGAATCCGCGCGCATCGTCTTGAAGTTTTAATTTCAATTATAGTAATATAAAAAAATACAACTTTTAAATCTTGACCAATCCATTTTGCTCTTCCCCCCCCAATAAACATTTCACAAACTAGAATTTTTGCATGAATTGCACAATGCTTTCTTGAAAGGATATGTTACTGCATATGTATATAATGTCAGTCTCAATGATGCGCGGTAGAAAAATAATTCATTTGTTTTTTATCAGGCTCTTTTCTAGCAGATAACCTGAAATATGGGCATGGTAGTTGCTGTCGAACATCATATATTGCTCCATAACTGATAAAAAAAAAGTAGGTAAGGCTTTGATATTTTCAAACATAGTTATAAAAAATTGAAGTATCAATAAGCCAATAAAAAAATTTCAACACGTTAATGATTTTTAGGGTTCTATAAATCAAACTTTCTCGTTACACATTCACGTAACAAACCAACGAAGATAATTTAATATTAATTTTAATTAAATATAGTCTGAAATGTCAATATGATTGATTGAAATAAATAAATAATGGTACTTCCGTAAAATAATTTTTATATTCAAAATAATTAGATATTTTTTAAGTTTGACTGTCAAAATCAGAAAAATGTAAATAAAAAAAAAAAAAAACATTTGTTTCTCATACATTTAAATGACAGACTGAATCATCTAATAATAAAGCACAATTTGGTGGGGTAAATTGTACACTGTCAAATACAATGATGGTAGAAACCCAGTAATACAAGTATAAAATGGTGATGTTGTAAAGTACATAATACAATTTATTGTACAGTAGTAGAAAACCAAGTAATTAAAATTAATGTAATGATAAAATTAAGAAAATTCCGAAAAGTCCAAGTGCTGTTGTAGAAACCACGATAAAGACATAAATATATTTATAATGGTATACCATAAACTATCCCATTATTTAAATAAAAAAAGTAAATAATAATTTTCTTTTTTAGAATTCCTTACTATCTTGTCAAAGACTTTTAAATTCTTTTGTCATTAAGGCCAGTCATAGGCTTAAAATCTTCAATTTATCGATTTTGAGATTTTCCTATTTCTAAAATCTCCAATTCACGACCTTTCCAGGGATATGATATATATGCTAATTTATGAATGAGAAGTATGTCAAAATGACTTTTAAAAAATAATCAGCGGCTTTGGCATGCCCCTTTTGGCAGATAATAGTGAAAATATTAGTCTTTTAAATTTGGGAAGTTGCTGTAAAGCCAGTATATTTTTTTTATTTAATTATACATAATTAACTGTAGATTAACTGTACAATAACTGTCAGTTTAACTGTCAGTGTGTTTACCTACTTTTGAGGAAGTTTCTAAATTTTATGAAGTCACTGTAATTTTAATTTGAAATTTAGAACTAAGTAGATATTTCGTATTTTGTTGGAAAAGGGTATTTCCTTCAAAAGTTGAGCCATATTTTAAGAAGATTGTAATTTAAGTCCCTCAAAACTTTTTCTAATAAAAACGTAATAAGAAGTTATTTCAAAGATGATAACAATAAATTATTTTAAGTTTCTTGAATATCAAACATAGCATAAATGTGTCTACTCGCCAGTTAATAGTGCACTTATTGCAACAAACATAGATACTGGACAGGTAACAATTGCCAAATTACTGAAATTGTAAAAACTTGCTTTCATCAAAGTAGTAAAAAAATTGGGCATCAACCAGTTTTAAACTACAAAGATGAAAGGGAATCAAGACTATTTAAACTTTAATTGCATTTTGGATAAAAACTAATACTTTCTTTTTTCCCTAAAGGTAAGATATTGTTCAAAAATTGATATTCCAAAAAATGACAATTTTCAAAAAATTCATAATGATTTTACGTAAAAGTATGTTTTGAATGATATCACTTCAGTATAAATATAAAAATCTAATTAATATACTTTCAAAATCTTGAATCTTTATGTTTAACAGTTTCTGAGAAAAAGGTATGAGATTATACTACATCAAATGTGATGTTAATTGCCTTAGCGAGAAGTTTGTTACGTACAGAAAAAATACATAAATTTCAAATTTAAAAACACAAAAAACCGTTTTATTGTGGCTGTTTTAGAAATAAATTATCCTGTTTAGAGTAATTTTTAAAATTTAAAACTTAGAAATTGTCTGCAACCAACAAAACCTAATGAAAACTCTCGAACTGTCGTAAAATCAGGTGTAATCAAAGTGTAACCACAAACTCATACCAAACTATATTGATACATTTTTATATATTATATTTATGATACTCCATCGTTGACATAGATATTTGTTATGTATGTAAGCTAAACATTTCACAAATTGATACAGAATTTGAGAAAATTGATGCAAATCTACAAAATTATTTCGTTAGATAAAAACTGAAAAATTTTATGAATTATTTTCTGGGATATTTAAGACTTTTTTGTTTCCTATTTTATTGAAAATATATTGAAAAGATGCTGATCCTTAATAAAATGGGACAAATACATGTTGTAATTCGAAATTTTCGTGATGAAGTGACATATTATGGTAAAAATGCAATTTCTTCAATGTTATTTTTAAAAATAAATGTTCTTTTTTCTCAGAATTTACTCAATAAACGCACCTACAACTTTCACTGAATATTACTGATATTAACTAGATATACTGAATTGAGAGTTTGAAAATATTCCCTAAATATTTGTTTATAGACCAGATAACGTGACAAAAAATGAAATTTTTTAAAAAATTCGCAGTGTTGTTACTTAAAAGTATTTTTTGAAAAATCGAAATAGTATATTTGAAATATTTCACTTCAGTATAAATATAAATGTTTATTTATTGTACAGACAAGTTTTTAAGCTTTAGGTTTCAAAAAGTTGCTCCATAAAAGGTAAAAAAATATCTGATATAAGATTTTTTTTGTCGTTGCATGTAAAGCTTGTTATATACATAAAAATACATACATTTCATGTTTAAAAACATAAAAACAGTATTATTTTGACTGTTTTAGAAATGATTTGACCAAATTTAGAAAAACTTTTGAGATCTGATACTTTTAGGATTACTGTTTGCATGAAATTATACAAAACATTAATGAAAGCTTTCGAAATGTCGCATAATCACATATTCCCAAATCCTTACTTTCACATATCAATACATTATTACAAGGCATTCATGATATTTAATTCTCGACTTTGATGTTTGTAATACATCAGAGATCAAACTTCTTCAAAAATTGATACAGATTTTGAGAAAATAATGTAATTAATACAAAACATCTCCTTAAACGAAAACTGAAAAATGCTATGTATGTATTTTCTAGGCAATTTAAGTAAAAAATAGGAAACAAAAATGTTTAAAATAAATATAGGATAAGCTAACGTGTAATAAAATGGGACCAATACATGTTGTAATTCATATTTTTGTGATGAAGTGACATTTCATATTAAAAGTGCATATATCTCAAAATCATAAACTGCGTGTTCCTTTTTCTCAGAATTGACTGATAGGATCTCATGCCAATTTCGGTGAACATGACTGATATGTAACTATATATACTGTGAATGAGCTTTTCTTAAAATTCCTAAAATACTTTTGTAAATGTCAGTTATCGTAAGAAAATGAAAAATTTCAAAAAATTCATAGTAAAACTTTTATGTTGAATGATTTGAAAAAAAAAAACTTAACAATATATTTAAAAAATCACACTTCAGTATAAATATAAAAGTATACTTAATATACAGACAAAATTGAAGTTTTTATATTGAACAGTTTTTGAGAAATAGGTACATAAAATAGCAAAATTTAACATTAG
>BMAO01031243.1:0-32338 GCA_019973975.1 Trichonephila clavata
CCCCCGCAACCCCCCTTGGGGGTCAATTTTCTCCAAACCCTTTTTGTAGTGGATATTTACCCCATGAAAGAAAGATTCCTACCAATTTTTAAGCAGGTAGGTCAAATAGTTAAAAACGAAATATTTATCTCTTACGCCACTTATTCCCCTGCAACGCCACTTAGAGGTCTGTTTCCACAAAACCTTCTTGTAGCTGATCTCTACTCTAGGAAAGAAATCTCTTTATCAAATATAAAGACTGTGCGTCTAATAGTTAAAAATGGAAATAATTATCTATAACGCCCCTTAAGTCCCTCAACGCCACTTGGGGGCAATTTTCACCAAACTCATTTATTAGCGGATCTCTACTCTCTGAAAGGAATCCGCTTACCCAATTTCAAGATTATCATCAAGTAGTTTAAACATGGAAACAATTATTATTAAAGCCCTTAACCCCCCGTAACGCCCCTTGCGTTTCAATTTCGGAAAACCCTTTCTTAGCTGATGTCTACTCTATCAAAGGAACATGTCTACCAAATTTCAAGTCTGTAGGTGAATAGTTCCAGAGATTTCGTGATTAGTCAGGTCAGTGAGTCGCTTTCTCCTTTATATATATAGATAAATTGTATAATGACGTTTTAAGTTGATAGTAAGAAAAGTTTTAAAGAAAAGTTTATTTATTCTTTTTAGCGCTTTAATAAAAGCTTGTTTTTAAAAAGTTTTTTTACTTTTAATTTATTATTTTATTGTAACTAGGAGTGGACCAACCCCCGTTGTACTAATTCTATAGCTCTGTTCGTACTCATTGGTGAAATTGTAAAACTGCAACTTACATGCATTATGTAGTTCTTTTAATTTGTCTTTGATGTGTTCTCACATAACATAAGTATCATTGGTCTCCAATGACAAAAATACGGTCTCCATGTGTTGGGCATCCTTTTTAGCCACTTGGGAACCATTTCTGATGACTTGGCGATCATATGGAAAGCATTCTTGGTGATAACTGAGGGATCAAACAACCATTTATATGCATCATAATTTTGAAATTAAATTTCAAGCCCGTGAAAAAATTTCCGTATTAATTAAACCACAAGCGCTTTATTTTTAATGTTCACAATTATAAGTAGGAATTCACAGAGATGTGTGTATTTCATTAAAAGCCATTTCACCCATTTTTTGCT
Source organism: Trichonephila clavata (assembly GCA_019973975.1). Taxonomy (NCBI): domain Eukaryota; kingdom Metazoa; phylum Arthropoda; class Arachnida; order Araneae; family Nephilidae; genus Trichonephila; species Trichonephila clavata. The sequence continues at coordinate 1,161 of BMAO01031243.1, forward strand.
AATCCTTCAGTATATCATAAAGGATAGAATGTGTTTTGTATCTTCTATTGGGGATTCAATGCGTGCATTCATGAAAACTTCAAACTCATGCATGCGAATAAGTAAATATGCTGGGGGTCAGCTTTGAGCAGCGTTTTCCCATTTTATTAGTCAATTGAACCTTTACTGGCTCTTAGAACTAATTCTAATACTTTCCTTGATTCTTAGTAAACTTTGTAAAATGTAAAACAATTGATTACAGAAGTAATTGTCTCAAGCCAATCAAATATTCAAATATATATGTTTTCTCCTTAATGGGCTGCAAATTGGCAACTAAACTTTTGCAGACACTGCAAATCCCCAAATTTGAGTCATTTCATGGTGGCACCCTCTCCGTGGCGGCTCTCACTACTAAATTTAGATACTTGAATTTATTTTAATTTAAGCCCTCGTCGGATGCTAAATATTGCCGTTATTTAGTTTTGACGAAGGTACTAGACACAAATTGATACTCAAGGGATCTTTTACAAGCCACATAATCATATAACATGTGTGCCAACGATTTTGAAAAAAGAGAAAGTCTATCGATTCAAGCCGGGATCAAACCCGCAAACTTGGACTTACGAAGCGGGCACGCTACCTCTAAGTCCCGAGCCGACTTAAATGTATATGTAAATGCAGGTAAATTTTTTCAACAGATCATTATAAAGGAAAGCAATAAATTTTGCAGATATAATTTCTTTAAAGTAATACACACAATAGAGGAGAAGTGTGAAGAGCCTTAATTATCTACGCCAGCGCTTCATAACCCTTTTATCGCAGCGGACCGGTCGACGTTTGGTAATATTACCGCAACCCACTAAGGGTGGGACGTTGATTGTTTATATTTTAGATTGTTTTGATTAATAATATTGATTTAATTGTAGTTAAATATGCCTTCAGAATAAATGCAGTTGTACCAACAAATGAACATAAAATGATTTAAAATGGAATATAAAGCGATGTCCATGAAAAGTTATACAAACCTGACATAAATACGCCACAGAAAATAAATTTCACGGAAATATTTTAATGTTTCTTGGCCGACCCGGTACCATTTGATTCACGGACCGATACCGGTCCGCGACCCGGGGTTGAGGACCTCTCGTCTGTGCAAAGAGCCGCATGTGACTCACGAGCCGTGGTTTTCCGACCGAGGTTTAGAAGTGAAAAAAAAAACACCTGAAATTTTAATTTTACAGTGATTTTTTTTTAATAATTCATATTTTAAAAAAAAATCTTCCTCTGTTTTTTATGGAAAAGTTGTTTCTATTAACAGTAAAACATCAGGCCGTATCAGAAGAATAAGATCAGTGCCGGTTTATTCATTGGGCGCTTGGGTGGACCCGGATAAGTTGAAAACCATATTTTCTGGTTATAAATTTTGATCGTCCAGTGTCAAAGGAGCCAGTAGATTTTCTTCTCCCAGGCCCGAAAGGAGCTTAAAACGGCACTGAGTAAGAAGACTCCGGAAACGAGTTGTAATATGTTTTAATCCGCAGGAGATCGCGCGCAGTGGAATTCCAACGTGGCTCTATATAGAAATTGATAAAATTTAAAGCGAATCCTCATATTTTGCTCCCTTTATTGAATAATTGCGATGACAAAAACGAACACTTACCAGTGGATCTCTTCAAAACACTGGGTCCCTCAAGCGCGGCCTCCTCCCGGAAGCTCTGCGTGGCCATTGTGCCCTCCTGGCTTTCAACCCCTTCCCCGAAGGAGGGTTTCACTGTACCGAACCGAAAGTTTGGTTCCGAGTAAGATCTTCCGCGAAAGGGTTCTTCTCTTGTGCTCTTGACGATTTAATATTCTTCAGGAGGTCGGAAAGACGCGATGCTCGAAGGAAGGTGGGGGGGGGGGCATTCTTTCAAATTCGGGGAAGAGGAGATTGAGTTGCGCCTTTTTTTAAATTTTTTTATATATATAAATTCCAATAGTTTCTTTTTCTTTTTTTTAAAGTCTTTTCAATCTGTGTGAATATGAACGAATTTTTGTACAAAATTTCATTTTCTCTTTTTTGACTCTTAATAGAAATAATGTGCTGTTACTCAACGGAACTGTGTTTTTATTAACTTGTTTTGTTAATTTGTATTTAGAAAATTAAGATAATAATCGTCTTAACTGTGAAATTTAAAAACTGCACATTCTTTTCAAGCAAATGTGAGCTCTTAACATGTGAATGTGCTGTATAAATATCTCTTGTGCTTTAAAACGTATCAACTCAAGTTTTTTTTTTTTTTTTAGTTTTCAATCCAAAACTTTTTGTTATTTGTTAGAATTAAGAAAACACTGATCCCCCCCTTTTTTTCCCCTTCTTTTTGACGATTTAACTGTATAAGTGTGCAATGAGAAGACTTTGCATTTCCTAAATTTGTTTTTTAAATTTTAAAATAAAATGTATTCTGAGAACAAAAATTATAATTTTGGATAGTTTATGAAAGCGTTTTTTTTTCAGCTTTCACACACACACATAAGGTTCTTTCCTTTCAATAAATTCGGCTTTTATTTTAAGAAATAGATATTTTTCGCACGAATCGGGAATTAAAACTATTTATTGTTTTAGGGGATGATAAAATGCTTGTTGTGCACGTGTGTGTGATTTTTTAATATAGTTTTCTATTCTCCTGTTACAGTAAGATCAAAATAAAAATTGGGATGTCGTAGAACTGATAAATTGCACCGTAAAAGAACATAAAATTTAAGATTCCTCTGACTCATAATTTTTCTTATTAGTTATAATTTTTAATATATTTTGCTCTGTTTATATATAAACTTAATCTGGACACTTGTGTATTCGAACCTGCATCAGTACTGATCTGAGTACTGATGCAGGTTCAACGCTAGCGCAGTATAGAAATCAATTTTCCTTTTCAACCTTATTTATCCTGCGGTACCCGACTGATCTTTCCTATCAGATCTCGGGATGCTCTAGCGAACTTTTTTCCTACTTCCTCACTTTTCTTCTTTTCTTTTGTTTGAACACATTTTTGCTCATTTTTTTGTCACATTTTTTATGCGCTTTAATTACAGATATATTTTTGTTGCTAATGCCACCTGTCTGACGTAGTCAGATCGAGGCCCACGAAACACATAATGGTATCGGGCTATATTGTACGCCTGTCGTTAGCCGTAGTTTTGAGCACCATGCAGGTGATAGTACATTTTGGCTCGGTTCCACCCAAATTTTGAGGGAGAACACCCTGGGAGGGGTCCAGGGGATTCCAACCTCTCTTCCCCTTCCACCAACCACACGAGAGGACTTGCGGCTCGACGGCTATTTAGAGAGTACCCCCATGCCGCGAAGGCACTATACATTTACAAACATCCATGTCTTCTCCGGGATTCGAACCCAGGCCCTACGGCACAGCAGCCAGTGTCGCTAACCCCTCTACCGGATGGGCGACTATATCTTTGTAATACTTGGTAAACTAGCAAGAGTTTGGCGAAGCGCGTGCTTTGCCAAATATGGCTCTAACGCCAAGTGGGTGACTGTTTTATAACCGTTGGGCTATTGGTGACGGAACTCCGCATTTTGAACCTGGATCAAGAATGAGGACATGAATGAGGAATTCAAGAATGAATCTGTGTGTGACACTCCCCTCTCTTAGCTACCACGTCTCATCAACGGAAGGGCCTCGTTAAATTTAACATTAATCGGCCTCCTCTACACTGTGGGTCTTCAGTCACGAGTTCGTGATCATCTCCACTAGGTTTCCACTGCCGCCAATGAAACCAATCATTTCTTAATCACACGAAAGATTCCATCGGTTTTTCTCAACTCTGGAAATTGGTTAGTTACGATAGCTGCTCTCTTTTTATTAATTCATAGATTTTTGTCAAAATTCTTCTCGATTTTCCCTGGTTTCATCATACCTTCCAACCCATCTATAACACGATGTGTCGTTTATATAATTTTATATTTAAGAACTTAAAGGTATTTAAGTAAAAGATGCCTTAAAATTTAATTTTGCATTATATTCCTATTTTTTTTTCCTTCCTTTTATATATAATTTGGGATTTCAACTTTCAATCGAAACCCAACTTTTCTCAAAGCGTATTGCTCGGTTTCTACGCCCACTTCGACCGGAGGGGGTGGCCGTGGTAGCCTATCGGTTCTGGTCACGAACTTGTAACCGAAGTATCGTGGATTCGAGTCCTGATGCCACTGAGGACCCGCCATGTTGTGGGGGCCGATGCACATTAAATCTGTCGAAGCTCTATGTCCTCTCGTTGGCGTGATGGGGTAGTTTGGAGATTTTGGATACCACATCTCAAGCCTCGTCATCGTCCAAAAGTAAGCACTGGCCAACTTAAATGGGCAGCGAACAGACTTATAAAGCAAACTATGCAGCTTGTTAAATTTATATCGTTTTCATCTCTGTCTTCCCTCAAATGATTACAGCATTCTGTTAATTTATTTATTGACTCTGATACGACCTCTTTTGGGAGAGTGAGTGAATATTAACGTTGCATGTTCAGCTACAAGAGAGCTTTTGGTTACGGACCTCATAATTTTGAACCATTATCAAGTAACGAGGACGACACCTGAGCTGGCACCCCTCTCCTAACTTCCACACCACACCAATGGTTGAGCGTTTGAGCTCTCTACAGATTTAACGTGCATCGCTCCTCTACACAGCGGGTCTCAGCGACACTAGGCTCCAACTCAGGACACGACGGCCATGAGTCTGTTACCTTGACCACTAGGCTACCACGGCCCCACGTCCTCTTTCGGGAACTGGATCTCCGTAATTTCTACGCCATCTGTCATTCCCACGCATTGAAACTCTCTGTTGCTGCACCTAAAAGGGTATCTTATGAACAAGACATTTAATTACAACTGATAATTTTTTTCCTCATAAAATGGCAGAAAAAGTTCTTTTGATGATAGCAACCCAAACTTCAAGTGAATTGGTTTGTGAGAATTCAGGGGAGTGAGTGAGAGTTATATTATTTTCCACTATGAAGCACCACGAGAGTTGTTGGTGACGGACATCGTCATTTTGAACCTCGGTCAAATGACGAGAACGGCAACTAAGCAGCCACCCTCCTCTCTTAACTCCCACACCACACGGGTGAGTGAATACTAACGTCCCACTGTTCAGCTACACGAGGGCTTTTGGGGACGGTCCGCGTAATTTTGAATCATGGTCAAGCGACGCGGACGACACCTGAGCTGGCACCCCCTCTCCTAACTACCACACCACACCAACGGGAGGACGTTTGAGCTCTCGTCAGATTTAACGTGCATCCCACCCCTACACGGTGGGTCTTCAGTGGTACTGGGATCGAACTCATGACACACTAGCCACGATCCGATGCCTAGACCACTTTGCTACCGTGGCGCCCCCACCACACAAACGGGAGAACATTTGAGACTCGATATGAACATTTGAGACTGTGATCTAACGATCGCCGGCCCCTCTACACGGCGTGTCTTCAGTGGCACTAGGCTTGAACTTGTGACACAACGTCCACAAGCTTGTGTTCATAACCAATAGGCTACCATGGTCACGAGAATTTAAAGAAAAGATAATTGAAAAACACATCTTTTGAAGATATTTAAATATTGCTATATGGATTATTTTAACTCGCATAAAAAAATTTTCACTTGTGTATATAAAGGTTTTTACTATAAACTACTACTAATACTGTTGTAATTGTGCGTTAAAAAAGCTTTGAATTCTGATCACTGTCCTGTGTATGAGTTTTCCTAAACTCATCTTTTGTTGGGTCTTCTCGTTAGAAACTCTGCAGGAGTTAGGAAAAGATCTCAACGAGCTAGAGAGTGCATTCCACTTCCGAACATCTGCCCAAGAGGTGGGAATTGGGTTAAGATCGCACCCCTTTCTTCCGGGGACCCGGAAGTGCTTTCACAGGTGGATGTCCCTAGAATTCTGACTGGTTCTCATTAAAATGAAACCTTGAAGGATTGATATGAAGCTACCTCAAATAAAGCGTTCTTACTATATTTCAAGCGTCGCTGTATGGAACTTGAATGTTTTTTGCAATGTTCTGTGAATCTTACAAGAACCGAAATTATTTTTTTACCAACCAAAAACTTTAAAAATAAATAAATAAATGAAGTGAAATTTATTTTTTACAATACAAATAATTAATCATAAATAATATAACTGAATTTTTTTAAAGTTACAGTTACAGTTTTAATGGGATATGGAGCAACAAAGGCTATTAACCCCTGTGATCGCAATCACACAATATTTCTATGATGATGGATAGAGGCTATTATCCCTTTTTTTTACGCATTACTTTCTGCAATCAATAGATATCAAAATATTTCAAGCTCTGTAAAAAATTCTGAATTTATTTTTATTCGATGCTGCTTTCTCTAAAAGTTCCCTGAAGGTGATAAAACTTCGGGAATCTATTTGAAGTATATATATTCCAGAGTTTCTTCCTGTGATAGCATATTTTATGCAAGTTAACAAAATATGTTCCAAATTAATGATTCTATTTGAAGTTGAACGAATAGCATTATCTTGTAAATTATATTTGCTTAGAAGGCCGGGCATTATTATCATTCCGCTAAAAAGAATTTTTTTAGTAGTGATAATAAATAATTGTAAGTAATTACTAATGATGAAACATAATACAGTATAAGAACAGTGGCGTAACGGAAAATAACTGCCCCCCCCCCGCAAGATCAGGTCTTGGGCCCAAGCCGGATCTTATGTATATATATATATACTTTCCAGAGAAAGTCTGCGTTCACCTACTACTGCTTACATAAACAAAGAAAAAAAATTTTAAACAAGAATTTGATAATTTTTTAGAATTATATTTTATATAGTTCATTCTAAGTATTCAAAACAACAAAAGTAAACTCGGTTTGCTTTCATAGCTTTTAAAAGAAAGACAGGTTTGTAGCGATAACAACAAAAATCAAGAAAAAAATTCTGCGTTCACAGTTTTAGTATAAATGTAAAAATTATTAGGATAATAAGCTATTTAATAGCTGGTTGGCTAACCCTGTCTTTTGAAAACATCCTGAAATCGTTTCGGCATGGAATTAGCATGTCTAGGACTTATCTTCGGACACTCTTCAACGTATCCTTGCTAGATATATTGTGTTGACGAATCCTACGCTCCATAAAATCCGATAGGTATTGTATAAGATTCCGACCAGGTGACTGCGGAGGCGAGTGCAGTTGATTTGGGACATTATACAGGACCCAAAGCTTCACAATCTCAGTGGCATGCTTAGGATCGTTGTCATGTTGGAAACGAAACGACAATCCTAGGCCGAGTTTGGTGGCATTTTCCTTTAAACTGCCTTTAAGACACCGAGTTAATCCTATTTGTTCATAATTGATTCGATATATTCCAATTTTCAAACACCATTGCTCGCCATGCGCCCCACACCATAACACCACCGCCGCCGTGCCTTACCGTTGGTTTTAAATGCACTTTTTGAAGCGCTGTGCAAACTTTTCTCCATACCAATTTACGACCTTTTATGCCAAAAATTCAAAATTTGCCCTCATTGGAGAATATTACAGTCCTCCCGAACTCCGGGGGCTTATTAATATGTTTTTTTGCAAAAGCTATCCGTTTCAGTCGGTTAATTATTGAAATATAAGACTTTCTGCAAGACAGTCGACTACGGTATCCGGCCTTTTTCTTGCAGTATCCGCACAAATGTTTTTCTTAAACTTCTCGTGAGTGTCAGTTTCTATTTGAGTTGTAGCTAAAAGCGGATTTTTTTCGCCAAGGATATCATACATAGTTTTTCTCTGAATATGAATTTAGATGGACAACATGTGAAGGAGGTTTGAATGTGTAAACTCCTGTAGATTTAAAGATATATTTAACACGCTGGTTGGATGAATACTGCCATTTAACGGATCTGGCAATATCCATACGACTTATTCCATCTTTCCATATTTTCGCAATGATTTTACGCTCACTGATACTAATTTCCTTCCTTTTATTTTTCATATCCTTGAATTGCTTCGTATCTCACAAAAACGTTAAAATTATTGCGTCACAGCTTTCTTAAGCTATTTAACTTAATAACGGAATGCAAAAACTCCGGTTAACCAAAAACGCCCGTTGATAAAAATTTCAAGAATCAAAAATATTTTAAATAGTGAACGCGCACTTTTTCTGCCTACGATTTGTATACTTTGCTACAAAACTCCCGTTATCTTATGTAGTTTTAATTCAAAATTAACGAATTCTTGCATGCTCAATATTAAATAAAAGTAAAATTGCTGAAATATTGTTAGAAAAAAATTATTTTTCTATTAAATTTACCTTTTTTGTGTGATTTGATACCGGTGAACGCAAATTTTTCAATCAAGTGTATATATATATATATGTAAACAAAGGATTGCCAAACCATTACACATCACGTAAAAATATTTAATATTAAACTTATAACTGAATACAAAATCAAACGGAGTCTGAGTAAACGAAGCAAATAATGTATGACATTAGAGATATTTATAATATTCATTAAAATGGGAAATCTAACGACAGAAAACCTTGTAACTAAAATAAAAATGAACAAACACTTCCACGCTGTAAAATAATTTTCGATATGAAATTCTTACGAAAGAAAAAAAAGTATCACTTACCTTATTCTTAATTTCTGCATCCTAGGACGTGCTTAATCTAAAGCAGGGGTCGGCAACCTTTTAGCAGTGGCGTGCCAAACCAATCTACCAATAGGATTCAGCGTGCCACACACAGTAGGACATTTGTGAAACAATTCCATTCCCGGGATATTGCACCAAGATTTAGAGAATAGGGTCAATAATATAGATTTAAAGTTTTGTTAAATATTAATTTTTCATCATTTAAATATATTTCTTAAAATAAAAATAAACAGCATAAAATATAACTGTTCCTGTAACAAAAACAGAAAAATTAAAATTGTACATATATATTTTAAACATATTTATGTAAGTAAAAATAAACAAAAATAAAGCACAAAAAAAAAAAAAAAAAAATACACATTTTAATGCGAACTAGTACTGACTACATACAAAAAATAGAGATTTGTTTCAATGAAAAAAAAAAAAAAAAAAAAAAAAAAAAAAAAAAAAAAAAAAAAAAAAAAAAAAAAAAAAAAAAAAAAAAAAAAAAAAAAAAAAATTAAAAATAAAAAATAACAAAACAAATAAAAAATAGAAGAGAAATTTACCAGTCAATTCACGGTGATAGCAGATTAAAGTTTATTATATTCTAGCATTATCAATTTTATAAGATTTTGTATGATGCTAAATACCATAAAAAAAAAAAAAAACTATACATTCCATTATGATTCTCTCATATCAGAAAATCATAAAAACAAATTTACAAAAAAAAAAAAAAAATCTATGTATGTATCTATTATCTATCTATCTATGTGCGTCTATTCTACGAAAGAAGCAGAAAGTCGCGGAAGGTACAAAAATCGATTCGGGACCGTATTGCTAAATCCGTCAATTAAAAAATAAATTCAATTGAACCGAATTTTTACTTATTGCTCTTATTTTCTTTCGCTATCTTTTTTTTTTTTTTTTTTTTTTTTTTTTTTTTTTTTTTTTTTTTTTTTTTTTTTTTTTTTTTTTTTTTTTTTTTTTTTTTTTTTTTTTTTTTTTTTTTTTTTTTTTTTTTTTTTTTTTTTTTTTTTTTTTTTTTTTTTTTTTTTTTTTTTTTTTTTTTTTTTTTTTTTTTTTTTTTTTTTTTTTTTTTTTTTTTTTTTTTCGATTCATTATTATTGCCTATTTTCTTTTCTGCTACTAATCTGCGTGGCGTGGTTGTCTAACGCGCCGCTTCGCAAAGTATCTTAATTCTTTCTTATGTCTGGGTTCGAATCTAGCGAATTTCATTTTGTTCGTTTCTGCTTATTTTTCCCACGTAAATTAATTTTACTGATAAATACTTATTTTAACATGATCCTCTGTTATTTTAATGTACTTTTATTTTTTTTTTGCCTTAAAAAAGGTTTTTTTCTGATTTTTAATCATTCAAAGTAATTTCTATCTTTTTCAACAATTCCTAACAAGAAGCTTTCATTTCTGTTTATTTTTCCCACGTAAATTTTCAGTGCTGCCATTATTTAAGCAAACGGAATGTCACAATTAATTGCTAAATGAATATTTTTAATCAATTTTAATGTAAAAATATTAATAAGTTATAGTTTTGTATTTTATAAATATCGATGAATTTAAAAGAAAATGATTTTTAAAAAGTTTATTGATATTTAGAAACAGTGATTAAAAAAGTAAAATGCCGAAAACTATGTCACAATTAATTGCTAAATGAGCATTTTTAATCAATTTTATTAAAAATAATTAATAAGTTAGTTTTGTATAATATAATTTTTTCCGCAGATACGTGTTTAAATAATTTTAACACAGAGTGGAATGAAAAACTATAAAATTAAAATTAAAAAATTTAATGTTTTTATCAAATAGTATTCTTTTTTTTTTTAATGTTTTTTTCAGTGAATGTTAGCATATAACTAGGTTTTCCCCCAAAAGTGGATTTTTAACACTAATATATGTTTAATTAAACATCCAAATGTTTCAAGAGCTATCTGTAGAATTTTTTTATTAGTATTTATTGATAATGGATTTAAATTAATATATTTTTTTAAAATTAAAATGCATCCAATGCATTTCTGAGATTCATTTAAAATATTTATCAGTATCGTAATTTTTGTTCTCTTTCATAAAACTTATAGTTTACTTTAAAATAATGCGTAATTGCATGAAACTTTTTTCCCCCCGTGTCAAATATTTCATAAAATTCTCACAATTTTACTTCAAGAATTAAAATAGTAGTGAAATTTTGTAATTTGAAAAATTTATACTTTCTGTTCTTTTTTCAGCATACAACTATTTTTAAAAATGCTACAGTTTCGTTTCCGGGAAAAAACTAAAAAAATTAAATGTTTTTATCAGATAGTATTATTTTCTTTTTGAATGATTTTTTTCAGTGAATGTGTACTTATAACTAGGTTTTTACATAGTGTTTTTCTTAGCAGTTACATATGTTTAATCAAACATCCAAACGTTTCAAGAGCTATCTGTAGAATTTTTTTATTATTATTTATAGATAATGTGGATTTAAATTAATATATTTTTTAAAATCAAATGAATATTTCTATTATTTCCTTATTAAATTAATTATTTGTTAATAAAAGGTATAACGGCTATTATTTTGGATAAAAATACGTTCTAGAGCCTGGAATAAATATTTGTCCTCAGTGCCAGCCTAGCGGTAGCTAGGCTTCTACTTCAGTTACACAGTATACCTAAGAGATAATGTATGTAAAATAAAGTGAGAATGATAGGTTCGCCTAAGCTAAAACTAGCTTCGGCGGTCAGGAGGTGGTGGGGGGAGGTGGAACATTGTTTCCGTAGAAACGCAAAACAACTTTTTCGTTTCGTTCTTCAATCCGAAAAGGGGGTTTCGTTACGTTTAACAGCATGGGGGGGGGTGGAATTCTTAGAAATCAGGTAGTATCTTCGTTGCACTATGAGGCAAACGGTACATGAGGTGAGGCTGGTTCATGAAGTTAGATTGAGAGCTAATCGTTGGGTTGTCATGATTGCAGAATGGAAAGTTGCAGAATGGATTGCAGAATGGAAAGTTGAGGAAAGATTCGCTATTAGGGTGTGGATGGGTTCAACACAAAGTTCTTCGTGGAGAACAGATCTTGGGATGTACCTGTTTATTATGAAGTCTTTGAATATCATTTAATTGTGTGTTACTGGCAGATCCCCAAATGGGGCATGTATACGTTAAGATGGGGCGAAGATAGGTTTTGTAAATAAATATCCGGTTATTTAAAGAGAGTTTGGATTTCCTTCCAATCAGTACGTTCTAGAGACATTTTTAAGCTAACTGTAAGTAGCGATTGATTGATTAATGAAAACCTGAAAATTATTTTTATTATTTTAGATTCCTAAAAATTATCTATTATTAAAAAATGATGACTTTTTTTTTACTCAAGCATCAAAATAGTTTTCTTTTATTGTTTAAATTTATTATTTTTTTACTAAAGCAATATTGTTTTCGACATGTCATGAATAGAAACTTGAAGATAAATCTTATATCTGAGGGGAGAGTCAGGGGGAAAATAGTTCTACACTCAAATAAGCCACTGTAACACAATGCAGTAGAAAGAGAACTGAAACATGTTTGACATTAGTAAGATCTGGAAGATATTTTTTTTTTCGAAAAAGGGAATTGTAGTGACGTTTATATAAAGGAATCACACACATACCAGGAACTTTGATAAAGGAAGGTGAATTTCCATGGCAGTATGTTATGCATTCGAAACAAATTTTAATAAAACACTCAAATACTTAAAACAATCATTTAATAATTTCTTCTTTTATAAAGATAATTGCATGAAACATTTTTCCCGTGTGTCGAATATTTCAAAAAATCCTCACAATTTTACTTCAATATTTAAAATAGTACATACAACTATCTTTAAAAAGGCTACATTTTCGTTTCCGGGGACTAAAAAATTGCAACGAAAGAACTGAAAACTGAGTGAGTGATTTTTGATTCGCACTGTTCGCCTATTCGAGGGTTATTGGCGATGGACCTCGAAATTTTCAACCATGGTCAAGTGACGAGGACGACACCTGCGCTTTCACCCATCTCTAATAATTAGAACACCACACCAACGCAAGAACAAATTTCGAAAAAGGGAGTCTTAATGACATAGTTAAAGAAATCACTCACATCGCACACATAAGAGCTATCGGCCTGAGGGAAACACGAAATTTCCATGGGGATGAAGTTATTCACTCGGTAAAAGCCCGTGCAACGCCGGCTAAGCGGAGAGGAAAGAAACAAAGAAATCAAAGTAATTTCGAAAAATAATATTGGAAGTGTTGAATTTGTGAAGAGAAGGGAAAATGTTATGCGACAAAGCCATGACACGCACTCACGGGTAATGCACTCACATCGTACGCGTCAAAACCACACACAAAAGTGTTGGCGTCAGAAAGAAAGGAGGAAATTAACATGGGGATTAAGTTATACCTCGGTATAAGCCGTGCAACGCCGGCATGAAAGCTAGTTTTCATTTAAAATCCTTCCTTGCTTTTGCAAGTATCGTAATATTATTTTACTTGAAAAAAGCATAACAGATGTAGTTATTTTACGACTGTTGATGTTCGCCTATTCGAGGGTTATTGCGATGACCTGAAATTTTCAACATGGCAAGGACGAGGACGACACCTGCGCTTCACCCATCTCTAATAATTAGCACCACACCAACGCAAGAACAAATCGAAAAGGGAGTCTTAATGACATAGTTAAAGAAATCACTCACATCGCACACATAAGAGCTATCGGCCTGAGGGAAACACGAAATTTCCATGGGGATGAAGTTATTCACTCGGTAAAAGCCCGTGCAACGCCGGGCTAAGCGGAGAGGAAAGAAACAAAGAAATCAAAGTAATTTCGAAAAATAATATTGGAAGTGTTGAATTTGTGAAGAGAAGGGAAAATGTTATGCGACAAAGCCATGACACGCACTCACGGGTAATGCACTCACATCGTACGCGTCAAAACCACACACAAAAGTGTTGGCGTCAGAAAGAAAGGAGGAAATTAACATGGGGATTAAGTTATACCCTCGGTATAAGCCCGTGCAACGCCGGGCCATGAAAGCTAGTTTTCATTTAAAATCCTTCCTGTGCTTTTGCAAGTATCGTAATATTATTTTACTTGAAAAAAGCATAACAGATGTACGTTATTTACGATTTCGCTAAATGAAAATGAAATACACGAGGGGGGGGGACTAAAGACGGCGATTAGAAAAGTAAATCATATCTTTTCCCCCCTCCCTACAGTTAATGTAAGGTATACTTTTTTATAACAGTGATGAATTTTTATAATCTTCCTAGCATTTTATCTGATTTTCAGTCTGATTTTTGTTTTATCGCTGTCAGTAATTCTGGTTTAAAAAGAAAACTGCGGAAGAAAAGTATCTCTCGTCACGGGGATTACAGCAAGTAAAAAAAATGTTTTTTGATTCGGTTATGAATTTGGTTATTTGGTTTAAGTGCATGACTTTGGATCGCCAATTGGAAAATCGCTTAAAAATTCGATTTTAAAATATGCAAAGCGAATTTTGAGAAAATCTACGTTATTGGCGTCAGTCAGGCTGTGGGCCCCCTGGAAGCCCTGGCCCCCCCCCGCAATGCAGGGGGTGTACGTTACGCCACTGAGTAAGAATTAATGTTTATATCTCTTCTAACGTGTTATAAAACTTTATGAAATTTATAACACTAAGTTAAATCTGTTTTTAAAAAAATATTGTTATTTGCCTTTTCAAGCAGTCACGTCGACTGAGCCGTTTATACCATCAATACTGATTTACAATTACTATGCTTTAACGGAATAGAATGAAAAGAAGCAGCATTTTCTAGAAGATTATTTTTTGCAAAGACTTATTGAATGAAATCAGAAGATTACAATTTGTCTTGATTTATTGAATGAAATCAGAATTTGAGCACTGAGTTTTGCATTATAGGATCACAATATTTCAAATATTGCTGTATTTATTTAAAAATAATTTAATTTAATTGTATTAAAGTTTTGTCAATGTACAGAAATTTACATTAATCTTAACAAAGAGCTTTGCATCTGTAGAAAATTCTATATGAAGACTTAAAAATAATGAAAAAGCACTTGAGACCTAGTATCAGTCAAGAATGTGTGTGTGATTTACTTCTTTAGCCATTTTACCCAAGGAATCAAAATTAGACAGAAAACTGAATCATGATTATAAAAACAACAAATCTTCTATAAAGACGAGAAAAGGAAACTAAAGACTCATATAACCTTACTATAATCTGCCAATATTATGTTTTATAAGTACATAAAAGAATCATAAGTTAAGCCTTATATTATATTATCACGAATGTAGTGTAATTAAAGCTTTAAATAGTGTAAATAGTTTGTATTTCGATGTTTAATACATTAATATGAATTTCTGTTGTATTTATTTTATAGTAAAAAATTGTAATGTTTGCAAGCTATGTTGGCCCTTACATTACAGTGGCAATTCAATGGAAACTTGGCGATTCAATGGATACTGGCGATAGTGCCAAGTTGGCATCATTTTTGGGGACCATGTAGGCGACCTTTTTTGTCAAGTTGATGACCATATAGAAGCTTCTGAAAATTACTGGAGAAATCTACTAGTATCACTATTAGGGTTTCTTTCCCGGGAACCCGGGAAATCATAAGATTTTTGTACTTTTCCTATTCCCGGGAATCACACGAGGCTTGAATTATCAATGAGGTAGCTATTTTTGACTTGACCTTACATTTCAATCTCGGACATCGTTAACTGAACCTACTGTGGCAATTTGCGATTGTTCACCCCGAACTTCCGGACGAAGGAATGTTCGTTAACCTCAACTATGGGGTAAGAGTGTAATATGAGAACTTTGGGGGGTGACAATTTTTCCACAGCTAGCCGTGGGTGTATCGAGCTTCGTTAACAAGAAATATTGGGTTTTTAAAGCAATCGCATTTCGTTGCCAACAACAAGCAATCTATGTGATCGAAGTTCGAAGATCTAGATTTATGTGCATAATGTAAGTACTAATACTTAAAACTATTATTTATTTAATCTTTTTTAATAAAAATCTTCGGATACTTGTCTTTATTATGAGCTATTTAATTGAATCAGCAATTTGAAGAAGGGAATGAACCCACAAACTGTTTGGGGAAGAATATTTTCATAACAAATTGCGCAATTGTTCTTATTTATTATCTTTCTAAACTTAACTTTCGCGTGTGAGATTCTTATATTAATATTTATTTATATTTATGTGTTTCAATAATACAGCAATTCCATAAACAAGAAATCGGTTATACAAATAAATATCTTAAATACAATAATTAATATTTGTAACGTACATAATCGGCACTTCAGCAGCAAATGAGTTTTCACGTATTATTAAATATTTATCTCTTAGTAGCAACATTAGAGAAATAATTGATTCTGTGTGTGTGTGCTTTCACTGGTTGATTTTCAAACACATGCGAAGCAGTAAAGGAATATTAATTTTAGTAATTATTTTTCAAATGTGAATTTTCCCCCCGAGATTTTTAATGTACAAAATCTTTAACTGTAACATTTTTTCCATGCCTGAGTGATAAAATTTTTTATTGCTTATGCTTTCTGAAATCCTATTTCAAAAATGAATAATCAATTTGTTATATATTTTGTGTACTTTTTAGCTCATTATATAATTAAGAATTAATTTTGTAATATATATATGCATCCTTATTTTATATAATGAGTATTTTTATTTTATTTAAAAATAACTTATTTTTAATTTTAAAAAAAAATTTTAATGTATTCCCGGACGTTCCCGGGAATGGAAAAACCCGGGAAATCATAAACCCTAATCACTATCTATGCCATAAGCTGATTCCGCGCAGACTATAAATAAGGAGTCGCTCGCTGAAACTGGTTTAGTATTGTTTTGACCATTGAAGAGTCGACTGGTGATTAATGATTGCTTCGGCCGTTGAGTAGGGCGAGCGAGTGCTTGTGAATAACCTTTAACATATTTGTATTTCTAGACACTGCTAGTTGTGTTTGAAGGCGGCTGTAGAGGGTGTGAAGACCTTCTGGGATTTATTTTTAAAATTTTGCTGTTGTATGTATTTCTAAGGATTGTTTTTCGAGAAAAAATACTCATCGCTCTTAAAGAATTGTTTCTATCTTTGAGATTAATAGCATGAAACCATATATATATATATATATATATATATATATATATATATATATATATATATGTACAAAATAGCTATAAAAGCTAAGATAAGTAGCCAAGATAGTAAGAAATATTAGCCACAGCAAACTCCTGGCCTTAGGAACCCAGATTGCAGGTTTAAACAAAGTTTTGCGCCTAGCCAACCCATATATATGCATGTCGTGTACTGGAGTGGTAAGGCTTTCTTTACTGATGATCGTATCTATATAATTGATGTTGTTATGGTTGTATTGATGTGACATCCTCTTGTTGATGATACTCCAATTTTATTTCACATGTAGACACTTAATTACGACACAAAGTAGAAGCGACATGATACAAATAAGTATTATGAAAAATATAAGGCGCGGCACGCCAAGCAGTTACAAATAGTAGCATGAACTTTGTAATGCTTGTCGGTTCCTGCTTCTCTCTGATCCCCCTAGTCTACCCACAGACCCGGCTAGATGTGTGGGAGGAACTGAATAATCAGTAGACATGATTCCCTATAATTATTTTATTGTCACCAAAATATCAAGCAAGCACAATAATAATCTAATTAAGATAAATGATCAGATAGAAGAGCGTGAAGGTGAGACTCGTTAGCCTGAGGATAATAATACGGACCCTCAACTGATTCTACGATTACCCATACAAGCTCAATATAAACTACGTCGCACACTAATAAGCTAAACTTCTATTTAAACAAGGATCACGATACCTGTACTTTTATGAAGTTGAGTCCTCCAGTCGAGCCTTGAATACGATCCTAATCCGGATTTAATCACCGTCGAGTGATACTCTTAGACTTCTTCAATTGATAAACTCCAATTTGCACTTAACAATTTCACGATCCTTCTCTCACCAACTAACTCCTAAAACTCACGAATACAGAATTTATATAATATACTTAATTTTCATAATCACGCTTTCTTCACTCCGTGAAAGTTGGTTGATAATATTATTGCCCCAGAAAAATCGTCAAGGGGTTAGTTATAGACGCAACGAAATTCGACTTTTAATGTGAAACACAGACCGGAAGTTCCAAGACTAACATGATTTCCGTTGACGATGAAAGATGTCGTACGAGGTAATTACATAAGGATAGTTAAAATACGACGAAGTTTTTTAATTTCTAGGAGATAAAGTTACTATTACATCCCGTTAGGCGTCCCTAAAAGTTAATTATTTACGCTAGTGTCGAGGAGAGGGAGGGGGAAGTTCGGACCATTACAAATTAAAAAGCTTTTAAAATGAAATTAACTTGAATTATTACACATACAGTCGGACCTCGATTTGATGAAGTCGCTATATCCCGAAAAAAGTTCGTTGTGAGGAAAATTCGTTAGATAGAGATTCTTCATTCAATTTACTTTATAAAACACATAAGGCAAATTTTAAATGCATAATCACTATATATTATTAAAATAGTAATTATTCATAGCTTTTTTTTGTTTGTTAATTAATATCTATTTTATATATATTATCCATCAAAAAGAAATCTTTAACTAAAACAAGAAAAAGAAAGAAAGAAAGAAAAAGAAAACGTCCAGAAATCCACTGTATTTTTAATTTACAAAAAATAGTTTTTTGTTAAAATTCATGAATTTTAATGACATTTTCTAATTTTAACCTTTAAGTAATTTTAAACATATATATTTTTTTTATAATCAGTGATCGTAAGCCACATGAGTCTTTAAATTTATTTACTAGTAGGGTCTGTTAATTTTGTTTGAAAAAATTTTTTCTCTCATAATGCGCCTCGTATTCTTGCAATGCACCCAAAAACCCTTCAGGCAGGGACGTCTTATGTGATGTGCCAACTGGTCCCTGGCCCAGAGCCTCAGACACAATGGTCTCGCCTCGTTCTCAACTCAGATTTAATAATATCCTGATTCGAATAATATCAACGGTTAAATGTTTTTTTCCAGTCGAATTCTCCAAAAAATTGGAAATTTCCAGCGATATGTCAACTGGCTACATGTGATGACCGTCGTCCATGTATAGGCCTAGGTACCACCATACACTATTATTACTCATTCAGTCATAAGACGTTTGTCGGTCGAGCCGGTTTGTTCGATTGTAAGTCATGCGCATTTATATGTTTTGAGTTATTGTTCTTACGAATATTTGACAACGTATGCTATGTATTGTCTACTTTTAAGGATCAGATGGTGGGGTCTACATTTGTGTTGGGGCCCTGGTCAGGGGCGTAGCTACCTCTGTATCAATGATATGGGCCTCCAAACTACAAAGGCTCCAACATGTGTAAGCAAAATATCGTAAAATGTTAAGGAGTCTCCAAAAAGGATCCCGAAGGAGTTTTGATACAGGGCCCATTAATGACTATCTACGCCAGAGGCCCACGGCCTACCTTTATATAGGGACCCAGGACCTACTTTTGCGTAGGGGCCCAGGGCATCAAGAAGTCTTAAGACGTCCCTGCCTTCAGGTGTATTTTCTTCTCACTGTTATCCGCGTCGAATTGTTTCAAGTGATTATATAATTTCAATATACGAAGCTCCAGAAATATTTTAAAAATAGGGAGAAAAAAATCGAATCATAAGAGAAAAAGTTCGTTAAGGGGGACTTCTAAATGTACTGAAAAGGTTAGGGTACTTTAACTTAATAAAATCACATTATTTGGATATGAAACTTTTGTTGAGAACGTAAATTACTCATATAAATCCATCATGAAATGTAAAAATGTCAGAAACGTCGCTATGGTACCATCTTCACAGTTTGTTTTTATTTTTAATATCTGATAATTGGTTTTAATTCTATTTTATAAAAGTTAATATTTAATAATAATTCAATAAAAAAATTTTAAATTTTTTGTAAGATGTTTGCAAAATTTAAATTTTTTGAACTTTTTAAAACATTTTTTAAATTTTTAAGGCTTTTTTAAATATGTTTCTTTTTTTTCAAATTTTTTTTCCAAGTACCTTGTAATATACTACATAAAACTGTGCATGGTTTTTTTTTCTGCTGCTGCTCTTTAATTTTTTATTAATTTTTTTATAGTTAAACTTCCAAAAATTCTCAAAAAAATATTAATTTTGATTTTGAAATTTTTTAGAAAAAGTACTAAACATGTTAAAACTAATTCCATGCACAGTTTTACAAAACATACATTTCAAAACATGTAAAAAAATTTCAAATCCATTTTTTAATTGTCAAAAAAGTTTTAGGGCTTTGAATAATAGTATAAGTACAAAAATTGAACATGGAGAAATATGAGTTTGAAGTTTTCATTCCATGAATAGCATGATATAATATTCATTGAATAGTCTGAAACTTTTATGCAATATTAATTAGCTTATTTAAAGGTGCTTACCATAAAAAATTGCACAAATGTAGAACAATTAAATAGTGTACTGCCATAATGAATGTATAGAAGAAAACGAATGAAAGATCAATATTTCATAAAATTTTATCTTAATATAATAAAAGAAATAAATACACACACTTCAGAGCTAATTCCATGCTCAGAGCTAATGCACAACATGAACAAAAGATGTTTATGCCTTTATAGCAATTTTTTCAGTCTTCGCACAGAAATTTGATAACATTATTCTACAAACGCAAGAAAAGTTTCATATGATAATCTTAATAAATAACGAAGTTATTCAATGTTAAGTTAAAAATTTCGACAGTTTTTCGAAAAATGTTTTAAAAAAAGTTTTGGGCATTTTATTTTTTAAATGACTGGTTCTAAAAGAAAAAAGCTTGAAGTTATTTAGTGTCGAATATCGTTTTCATAACACGAAAATAAATTCATACGCAACGATTTCGAAATAATTTTCATAAAAACGCATCAATTTTAACTATGTCTTTTAAAAAAATCTTAAAAAATAGAAAATATTATTATTTTGCAAAAAAAATTATACTGTATCGTGGCGAAATAAATGATCTTTCCGATTCTGTAATTATTTTTTGTCTGATTTAAAAAACAAAAATCGGATGGCTGTTCATATAACGTCGAGAATACCGAAAAATTTCACCCTCTGTTCATTCACGACGCTAGGCGGGAAAAATAACGCGCAGGGTTAAGACAATTAAGCGTTTTAAGGTTTTTAATTAATATCTTTTTAACTAATTACAATATCGGAATAAAAAATAGTTTACGTACTATTCTCAGACCTTCTGAATATACGCACAAAATTTCATAAGAATCGGCCACACCTTTTCGGAGGAGTTTGGTTACAAACACTGTTACACGAGAATTTTATATATTAGATATATATATATATATTTCCCAAAAAAACGCATATAATCAAAAATTTATCAATTTATTAAAAAATTTTCTCTTCTGCTTTTCAGTTTACAATATATTTGCCGATCAACGTTTATTTTTCCAGTTTCATTTAATGATTTTCTTAAAAATTAGTTTAAACTTTTATTTTACAAACATACCTTTGTTCTAATGAGTATGCATACAACAAATAAGCATTATAATAGTTGCACATCTTGCAATTCAAATCCATACGGAAAAAAATTATTAAAATTCATTAGCCTTTATTATATCATTATTACATTAATCATATATCGAAATATTTAGTGGCGTAACGTACACCTCCTTAACCCCACATCGCGGGAGAGGGGCAGGGCTGTAGAGGGCCCAAAGCCTATGTTATGTTATGGTCTTGGACTTATTTGTGAAATCCGGCTTGGGGCCCAAAACCTGACTTTGCAGGGGCGGGGCTAACATTTTCCATTACGCCACTGGAAATATTTGGTATTATTCTTTACAAAACATATATGGATTATGCAGTTAAGTGCATTTTTTTTATTGTAATTATTTTGAAGGAAGCCATTTATTTATAAAGAGTTAAATACAGGAACCCATGCCCAGAATGATTTGAATATCTTGTAGATGATAGACTTCGTTGCCATTTAAACTTTGAATATTACATATCCGCTCAAAGAGGTTCCTTTTATTTAATACACTTCTTTTTTTTAAGCTATGTAAATATGACGTAATACTGTGAAAGCGTCTGCATCTCAGAGCATGACGTTAAATAGAGAGAACTTTTTGAGTTACTCACGACTTGGGTGTTCCTTTTCGGCACGGTCAAAGGAAAAGAGGTTGCTTGTCATTGGTAGATGTGCAATGACGTCATTATTTTGGGTTGCCTGGTTTGGCGTTATAGCATTTTTCTATGCCCTAGTGGTTCATTGAAACAAGAGATATTTCTCCATTTGGGAGATTGTTTTTCAGGCAGTTTTTTCTTCCATGTCTTGAGTATAATAGTGAAATTCCCTTACATATCTAATTTTCACTGTAAAAATAAAAATCTGTTGTTTTTTTTCATTCACCTAAATCAAAATTTTTAGTGAATTTAATTTTGCAGAAGAAATATATATTTGAGCTTAGTAAATGAGAAGCTTAATTACAAATAAAAAAGATTGTTATATAATTTTTTAATAACCCATTTACTGTGATTAATAATACTTTGAAAATGAATTACGTATTTCGACTTTTATCCTTATGTAAGTTATAAAAAGGTTAATTACAAGCAGAGAAAATTGATGTTTTTTATAATATATATTGGTATATTAAAGCACATTTTTGTAAATGAAAGTACTTTAATTAAATCTGTTCATGTAAGTGTTATTTTAAAATGTGAAAATATTATCTTAATTTCTGTTATGTAATCAGGTGATTTTTTTTATGTGTGAAAGACATATTTATTGACATTTTAAACTGATTTGTCCAATAATCTATTTCCTTTTTATTTTTAGAATTAAATTTACTACAAAATTTTTAGCTATTATAAACTAAACTATAAATAAAGCCTATGCTTAAATTTTTATTTTCTATCTTTAGTAAAATACTATGAATAAAGTGATTCCTGGCAGTTGCATAAAAATCATATACTGATACTTTTTTTCATACATTTTTAATGCGTTCTTCTGTAGCATATGGTAAATGATTATTGTTTGATTTATAAATGTGTGTGTGTGTGGAGTAGTTCTATTTTGTTTAATGGAAGAAAAATAAAAACATGGAAGAGGGAGAGAGAGTTACAGATTTTTATTCCT
Organism: Trichonephila clavata; assembly: GCA_019973975.1. Lineage (NCBI taxonomy): Eukaryota > Metazoa > Arthropoda > Arachnida > Araneae > Nephilidae > Trichonephila > Trichonephila clavata. The sequence continues at coordinate 23,984 of BMAO01031243.1, forward strand.
TTTTTATATTTGAATAATCAGACAACCTGATCATACTTCTAATCAGAAATTTCATTATAAGTGGAGTACAGAATGATGGGATGCAAACCCCACCCAAAGACGAATAAATTTTCAATTTTAGCATGAAGAGATTAAGTCTTGGTGTTTTCGTCTATGTTTTTCTTAAAAATATAATTCCCGTCATAAAAATAATCTGTGTACACTACTTCCCATTATTATATATATATATAACTCTACTTTTCGTTCTCATAAAAGTGAACATTTCAAATCAATAAATACTATAGTGTTGTATTCAAATCATGGAATTCCTGATAAAGCAATGCAAAAAAGGTGCAATCTTGATCTACTTGATAGAATGTGTAATATGTTTATTAACACATAGTGGTAAAATTGGCCTAAGTTATAAGAAAATAAATATATATTTATATTTATGTTTTTCTTCTATTTGTAAATTGAAATGAGGATGCTGTTATTTTTTTTCTTACCAAAGAGGGACTAAGATAACCCAACAAAAGTTTAAGGCTTCAGAACAAGATTCCCCTATAACGTCATTAAATCTTATTAATCTTACTCAATCGATACATAGGTTGCATTTTTAATAATTGATTGAAAGGTTATATTTATCACATTTAGAAGCAACGCAAAGACTTAATTTTTAACCACAGGTTGATGACAAGAATGACACTTGAGATAACACTTCTCTCTAATAGCTTTCACACCAAATTCAAATTAACCATTTGAACTATCATTAACCCATTAAGGACACACCAAATTCAAACTAACCATTTAAACTATCATTAACCCATTAAGGATCCAAGTTTAAATTATTTTTCTTCAAGATATGAAAATAAAATTAATATACAACCAACAAACAAAACAACAGGAAAAGGTGAAAAAATGTTACTTGTAGGCTTATTATGGAATTTTTACACAAATAGTGCATTTTTATGTAAATCTAAGAGTGGAATTCAAAGATAATATAATAAATAAGACAAATGTACAAACTTAAGTTTTATAGTTAATTAACTTTTTACAGGTTCACAAATTTATTAGGTTAGCTATAAAAAAAATAAGTAACTTGAGACATCTAGTTCTAAATAATTACTAAGCAGTCAGTACTTTTTTAACGTGGCTTTTGAATTTGTAGTCTTTTTTTTTTTATATAACCAACTCATTAATATTAAGATTAGTATTTGGAGATATTAACAAAATTATGTTGTTTTTTAGGTGTATATCAGTAAATTTTGAGTTATATTTTGATTTTATTATATTCATAACAAAAAACATTTGTTCAAAACATATTGATCCAAACCTACAATATCTGACAGCCAAATCGAGTAAATTTGGAAATTGCTTGCTCGTACAACTTTTCAAAATTCAACATAATTCGGATTCTTTGCAGTTCAAATAAGTTCCTTATATTTTTGCTTTTTTATGTAGTATGGAGCTGTAGATCAATATTTCCGATTTGGGTTTCAGGTGGGTAACAATAAACGTTTTGCCGAGAAATTATGGAAAAAAATGTATGAAAATATCAACATTTTTTATGTTGTTTTTTTTTAACTATTGTCTTGAAAGTCATTAAACTTAGCACTGAATGAATATTGCAAAATGGATATTAAACTTTTAAAACTATCGTAACTCGAGGCATTATTAACTTTAGTTGATAGTTCGTGCATTAAAGTGAAATTGTTAATCTTTATCTCCAAAATCGAGAAGAAAAGAAGATACATGATCAATTAGGGTAGGAAAGTATACTCTTTTCATTGTAGTCATAAATTTAAATCATTTAAATGCCTCATTGTATTGGCAAGCAAAGCTAAATCTCAAACTCAATCTGCATTCTTGAGTATCAAACACTCACTGGGTAGTTCTCATTGTTTTCTTCCAGATATTTTAAAACATGCTCCATCAAATTCCAAAATCTCACGAATGCACTTCCTTTGAAAAGCCTGCTCGCACAACAATGAAGGAGTATTTTCTACTTTATAATTTTCTACTGTAATTCAATTAAGTGTATTTAAAATAAATTTTGATGTCTTTTTTTTTGTCTGGGACAACCGCATTTAAATAAAACTGTAGTTGTTGACGATGATGAATGCCCAGAGGAACCGAGCTCATCCGAAGAGGGTTTAGAGCTACAACCGATCCCTCGGGAGACAACCACCCTCACATCCAATTTTTATTGTAAAAAAAATAAAAATAAATAAAAGTTTACATTTTAAACAATTCCAACTTTTTTACAAATACAAAAGAAATAATAAAATTATACAAAACAAATGCATCATAGACAAAAAAAAAAAAAAAAAAAAAAAAAAAACAGGAAGCATAAATAATTACATTAAAAAAAAGTTTCTTTGGAATCAAATTTTCAGTTGATGACACCACTTCCTGTTGATATTTCCCGCCATTTGGTTCAGTTTTCAGAAAAAGAAAATGATTCATCCGAAGGAGAATTACTTTTTTTGCGAGATCTCCTCCCCACCCCATTTTTTTTTTTTTTAAGAAGCATAAAAAAAGATAGCAGCAGTGAAAAATGAATAAATAAATAAAGAGAGAAAAAAAAGGGGGAGGGGATAGATTATTGGATTTTATTGGAGATATTTTTTGCTAAAAAAAAAATAAATAAAATAATTTAAAAAAAACAGGAAATTAACCTGAAAGTATACTAATATTATTAGCCAAGAGTTAAACCAGGAAGCTGCAAAATATTGTGAAATATAAATGGGTTTAGAGATTAAGAATAAAAAAAAAAGAGGGTGAGAAAAAAAAACAAGATATCAATCATTGGCATGGCCAAGTAATTTTAGCGCGTTTTTCACATGTTGTATTTTACAATAATGCAACTAATGAACTTTTTACTAACAGAAAGTAGTGTGTGTACTATACTTTAAAAAAAATTTTTTTTAATTTAAAAATTATTAAATTAAAATAAGATTCGGCTCTTCTAGGGCAAAAATGCGACCAAATGCCGAAAACCCGAGGTCAATTGGTTGCTTATTGGCTGAGAAAAAGGTACAACAAAATATGGAACGAAGACGAAATTTGCGTCCTAATAGCGTTTTTTACACTACGTGAAAAACGCGCTAAAAAGGCAGGAAACGTTTGTGGAAGAGGAGGGGGGAAAAACCGCTTGTATGTGACCACTAATGAATACCGACCAAACCCACCTAAGGAATATAAAACTATAGTAATAATATTAATTATCTTTTTGAATTTTTAAATTTTTCATGAGTCTTCGCGTGCTACTATTACAGCACAGTCGTGCCACGGGCTGGCCACCCCCGATCTAAGGTTTTATTGACAATTAAGGGGCATGAAAGTTTATGAAACTAAGTTTGACTTGTACATTATACGTTGCTTATGATTTTTTTTCTTTGTGGATTATCTTTTTTGCATATTTTCTAAAAACAGTAAAACTTTCTCTCAGTTAATCAAATCATAAAATTCATTAAATTCTTTAAAATTGATTCTTTGTCTTAAGACATCTTCAAAATAAAAGTTGCTTTATGATACACAAAAGTATAGTTATCCTTTGAAAATAAAAATCAATATATGACTATTATTTACGCAACGGATTTTGAAAGAAAAGATGTCTTTCACGATAGTATGTGTAGTTATAACAATTTTTTCATTGAGAAAACAAATCGCATATATATAAAAAAAGGTTAAGGAGTGAATAATTTGTAAAAAAGAAGTAACTGATAAATTATCTATCTCTCTAAACATGTATTCCCACTAAATTCCTTTAAATTTATTTTGCTATAAAATGATGCCACCTGTAAATAAACCTTTCCAAAATATGATAATATATTTATAAATCAGCCACAAAAACAATTTTAAGCAACTTACAATATGGTATTAAATAACTAAAATTAGAATAATACTACATTATTTATCCTGATACGTAAAGTTGCGTTACGAATAATGAATCATAATTGAAATATTAAATTTTCAATTATAGTTTCCTTAAGAAAAATCAAAAAAGTACCGTTCATTTTCATTGTTAAAATTTAATTTCAAAAATTTTTTGCCTAAATTATCCGAACCTAAAAAACATTTACTGATACTTTTCTGTCCATGAAACTTTGATGCTTTTCTCTTTAAGAACTGAGGAATTTTTTGTTGCTCTTTAAATATTAAAGAAAAAATTGTAACTGTAAAATCCTGGTTTTATTTAATTAAGGAAAAAAGAAGTTTTTTTTTTCTGTTTTTTTTTTTCAATAATTAGTCGATCTTTGTGATCATACTTTAAAAATCCCTATCTCCATGACCACATATTAAAAGAAGAAAAAAATTCTACTCTATTTCTCATTATAATTAACATTACCAATCAAAGACTACTATTTATAGTAGTCATTGATTGACTACTATATGGTATGACTACTATTGGTGTCACATTTAGATTCCGAATTGCTGATAAATTCATGACCGGCGAAATCTTACCAGCTCGATCGAAATTGTGGCCGCGGTGGCCGAGTGGTCTAGGCATCGGATCATGGTTAGCGTGTCATGAGTTCGATCCTAGTACCACTAAAGATCCGCTGTGTAGGGGAGCGATGCACGTTAAATCTGTCGAGAGCTCAAACGTCCTCCCGTTGGTGTGGTGTGGTAGTTAGGAGAGGGGGGGGTGCCAGCTCAGGTGTCGTCCGCGTCACTTGACCATGGTTCAAAATTACGCGGACCGTCGCCAAAAGCCCTCGTGTTGCTAATTAGTGCGACGTTAATATTCTCTCACTCACTCTCTCGATCGAAATTGTGATACGTTTATGTACACATGGCGGTCCAATTGGCTTAAATTATATGAAGAATTAATCATTATATCTATCCTTTTATTAGAAAGAATTAATCATTTTATTTTTTAACTGGAATGCAGCTGTTATTATTTTCTCACCCAAGAGCTTAGAATTACAGAACCAGTCTTCCATAGAATGTTATTAATTAGTCTTAAAGTCATTCATCTTATATATAGAGTATGTTTATAATTATTAATTGATAGTTAATTAATGTTACATTTTGAGTCAACATGAAGACTGATAATTTTGAAAAGGACAATATAACTGAGCTAACACTTAACTGTTCTAATTACACCATCACATCTATATTACTCGTTCAAGTAATTATCGACACATTTATTCACATAACTCTTAATTTCTGTAATTATTTAATATAAAACTTTCCTCTTCTAACATGTTCACACGGATAAATCTTCTATGCAGATGCACTTCGACATCGATATCCAACAATTTAAATTAGCTTTCGATTAAAATTTAATCAATTTTAGGAAACTAAAAATAAGAACTGACCGATTCAAATTTTCGAAGCGAGATTAAAGTGATTTGAAGATTTAATTGAGAATGAAATACAGCTATATAAAATTGCCTTCTTTAATGATTATTCTATCTTTCACATTTCGAATAAGCAACATGTGTGTCGTGTTTTTAGCTGTAACATTTTAAAACACAAATTTGTAACAGTCCCATTCATTCTCGAAAAAGCTAAATCAGTTGTTATTTTTCTTTAAATCCGATATAAGAAATCCGATACAAAATTAGATTTGCTCTTCTCGTGTCTCTTTGTTTTATGGCAAAGAATTGAATACAAGGTATAGCTTTAAATAAAAATGCGGTAGATGCATTCATTCTATTTTTTTATGAGATAGTTATTTCATAAGTTTGTAGATGCTCTGAAAATTCTCCCGCGTGCCATATGTAACCGATGCTTGGTATAACACAGGCATGTCAAAATCATTTGATATCACAGGCCACATGAGCTATTTCCTATTAAGTTGAGGGCCGCATGTTTCTAATGTTCAAAAATTTAATAAAACAGGAATTTTAGAATTATTATATTCTATATTTATAAAATTCAATATATTATATAGTATGCATACATAATCATTTAATATTTCATTTTGTTTTTTAAACTATGAATGTTTTATATTGTTTTATAATAAAACAAAAAAATTAAAGTTACTATACAAAATACAATTTAATGTTAATATTAATCTTATTTTCTCAAAGCAAGTCATCAAAATTTGGTTAAACATATTGAACTCATGTAATTTTTAAAAAAATGTTGATAAATATTGATCATCTGAAAGGTCTAGATTATTTAACCTAGATCTTTCTGTGAATTTCTGTTATTTTTTGTTAAAGAAAATGGTTGCTTGCATAAATAAGTGCTTCCGAACTTAGCCACTATACGCGGTTTCTTAAAATGATAACATTTTAAGAAACCGATCTACATATATCAATATGTATAAACATTTAGAGTTCCCACTTCAAAACATTTTTGTTTCAGCAGATAATCACAATAGATTTCAATTAATTCCATTTATAACTTTTCCTCAATAATTATAATATCGATAGATAGAGGCGAAGTTAAGAAACGGAATAGTAATTCAAAATTTTTAAAATCAGAAAACATTCGATCGAATTCCATTTCTAACAATTTAATTTGGTGAGACTATTCTGTAAATTTTAATTTAAGGGATTTAATAAATATATTTTTTTTAAAGCTTTCAAAGCGAGGCAAGTTTTCTCTTTCTGTTTGTAATATTTTTTGTTTAAAAGCGTTAATAATATCAAATAGCATTGTAGCAAAAAGATTTTTGACTTGAAGTTTAAAGTTAAGTTGACTTGTAAGATCAACTGAGAAAGTCAGGTGCTTTACCCAATGTTCATCTTTTAATTCAGCACTTTCATAATTTTTATTTCCAAGAAAAGGATTTCCTCCAGCAACATACAAAATCGTTTTAACATTTTATGAATCAAAATCTATTGATCTCATATGTAATATGTTTGACCTATAAATTCACATTCTATATCATCCAGAAATGAAGCTAATTGTCGATGCCAAATTCTACATGCTCGAATATAGTTTACAATTTTACTAACTATTTTAAAACATGTCCAGTATATCCAAGTACAGTACTTGCTATGAAATAATACAATCCAAATGATCAAAATTACTATTACGATGCTGTTTTTTGCTTGTTTCTTTTAATCTGGCAACTCCTTTAATAATACTGGTTATGGTAAGTGCTCCATCAGTTTCAAGACAAACCCACTTTTTCAAGGACAGTGAGTGAGTGAATATTAACGTCCCACTGTTCAGCTACACGAGGGCTGTTGGGGACGATCCGCGTAATTTTGAACCATGGTCAAGTGACGCGGACGACACCTGAGCCGGCACCCCTCTCCTAACTACCACATCACACCACCTGGAGGACGTTTGAGCTCTCGACAGATTTTACGTGCATCGCTCCCCTACACAGCGGGCCTTCAGTGGTACTAGGCTCGAACTCATGACATGCTAGCCACGATCCGATGCCTAAACCACTCGGCTACCTCGGCCACTTTCCAAGGATAACTTACACTTCATGAAGATTTTCAAAAGTGCATAAAAATAATGTATTACGCATAACACATAACTCGACCCGACTATAATTCTTGATTATTTCATCACCTATGCTGGCTACAGAATTTCAACTTAAATTACACTTAAAATTTTTTACTTGTACTGGGCATATCGTATTTATTCGAAACTAAGCCGCACCCCAAATTCTCAACAAGTTATTGTGAAAAATGAAAAATAGTATAAAATTTTTATCGATATCAAATTTTACGAAATTAAAATAAATTTTAAAGGAGAACTAATAAGCGAATTGTTTTTTTTATCAGTATTACAAACTTTTAATTACTTACGGGACTCCGTAATTGCTCCAAATACCCCTTCAACAAATTTCTTTCCCTTCGATTCTAAACCACACCCGATTTTCAGTAGCATTAACATTGGGAAAAAAGTGGGATTTAAATTCGAGTATATACGGTAATTCTTCCGCTTTAGTTGAGCATTCACTAATACATTCTTCTTCAGTAAATGGTTTCGATCTGTGCTTGCGATTAAAAGTGACAATATATAGTTTTTACTGCAGTTGTATTGTCTTCAACAAATTTAGGTGGCCGCGGTAGCCTAGTGGTCAAGGTAACGGACTCAAATAATGAATTCGACACTTGTACCGCTGAAGATCCGTAACGCAGAGGGTGCCGATACAGGTTAAATATATCGAGGCTCAAACGTCCTCCCGTTGTGTGGTATGGAAGTTAGGTGAGGGAGGTGCCAGCTCAGGTCTCGTCCTCGTCACTTGACGATGATTCAAAATACGAGGTTCGTGCCTCGTAATTTTGATATATTGCAGTTTTCATTTTAAAAAAAAAATTTACGATTTTCATCTTTTCCTACTCTGTTCTTGAAGTTTGATATTTTTATTAAATAATTTTTAATTTAGTATGTATCGATAACTCCAACACTTAAGCAGTAGACTCAAGAATCTCTAGCACAATACGCTTA